>JALPQI010000935.1:0-15387 GCA_025490895.1 Thaumatotibia leucotreta | reverse complement strand
ACCACCAAATAAGTAATAATCACTAAGAGATGGGTATTTACATAAAATCTGTAAAACTACATATCTTCTTTGGCAAAACTACACAGAACTATGTGCTCAAACACTTAAAACGAGAGTTTTACATAAAAATCTCGCTATTTTACCTAATTTTGTGAAAATTACCTTTTTTATGTAAAGGCACTCACTTTTTATGTATTATTCCAAAAATGTAAAGTAAAATTACAAAACCATTATGAAATTTCCTAGCATTTCTTTAATTTGACTAATATTCGGTAAAACCTACCGTATTTTTACCCCATAAATGAGTTAATAATCACTAAGAGATGGAAGTTTACATAAAATCTGTAAAATTTCATGCATTGTTTGGGACAAGGACTTATGTTATGTATTTTAACAATCATATCTGGAATTTTACATAAAATTTTCGTAGTTTTACCAAATTTAGTGACTGCTTATATTGGACATATACAGCATGGAACAGAACGATGGTATTTTACGAAAACGGTGAATTGTTTGTTATCCTAAGATGTTTATTTTTTTTTCCTATGAACCATGCCAATATTCTTTATCGTTTTCAGGATAAAGCTTGTTTTAAAGTTTAGTACAAATATTCACCTGTTTTCAACCCTATAGCAATATTTTTCTTAACTTCAGTATTGACATGTGTCATTTAAAAACTGCAGTAAATAAAGCGGCATCGGCAGGGTTGTAACAAACATCAAACTGTTTTTTTATTATCAGTATTTTTTGTGTTACTCAATCTTGATTATAATCTTAATAATTGGATTGAAAATCAATTGGATAACACAACACTTTCAGGACAGATCGCAGAAAAGTTCCATCCTGTATGGCTATATAACTGAGAGTATATTAGCTTCTCCACTCTCCGGTACGCTCTTATGTGACATGTGTATTATTGTGTATTACCCAATCAATCTTAATGAGAAAAGTACGAGGCGTACGAGCGTTGTGATTTAAGCTACAAAATAAATTCTATAAACCCCTGCATCAGCGGCCCGAGTCAGTCGCGCGCTTATAAATTATAATATATTATTATTTTTTTTTTAATATCTCATGTTAGTATTAATTATAGGCATGAATAAGTAGAAAATTTGAATTTAATTCGAGGCCCCTAAGTGAAAAACAGAAAGCTGCAAAACGGATTAGTGACGATTTTAAGACCCATCTTTGCAATTATTTTCTATCGAGCCGACTTCATCCAATTGTATATCGGAGGTACGTCTATGTTATTCGACATAAAATGAACATTAGCATATATTTTTTTCGCTGTCATTAAGTTATTGGTTGTTCTTTAAAAAAAATCTTAAGTAACCTCAATTTCGAGCGAATTAGCTGTTGTCAGCGTCTTAAATAATATGACAATGTATGGCAGCACGACTTTTGATCCCCAGCGGCTCGTGATTTGCCGTGGTTGAAACTGTAAGTTTTACTTTGACTGAAAACTGTCGTTTCACTAATCACAGTCCGTGAAAAGCTCTTTTTAACACAAATCCAAAGCGCCTGCTGGGAAAATGCTGGCAAACATTTAAGGCGTCGGTATCACGCCTCATCAGCTGATATTGTATAAGGCGTTATTATGTTAAGAGTGAAAATCGTGATTATGTTTTCGGGATAATTTGAATCACCATATTTTAATGTTTAATTAGCAACTAAATAAGCTCTAGTAACGAGGATTAAAAATAGTTAGATCAATACAGCGTTGTACAAGAAGTTTATTAGTTTTATTACAGATTATGCCTGCTAGAAATTTTCTATTAGCGTAAAACCGTATCGAAACAGCCCCTTTATAACACATGGGAATTGTCTATTAATCACGTAACGTAACGTTTGTCTCAAAACACCTAAAATATAGGTTAGATACTTCTTACTTACGTATCATGTAATAATTAGAAAAATGACAGTAAAATTACACAATATGTTATGAAATTGTCCATTTAATTATGTAAATAAAAGAATTGGGAGGAAAACTATATTTTTATCACGCCAGGTGGCGCATATATACGAATTGTACCTCGCCTTGACATAAGAACTGTCAAATCAGAAACACATACATCTAGATACGCGGTAGCGTGTCAAGCCAAAGTTCAAGCAAAGGAATTGGCTATAAGCCAGCGCCGAGCGTAATATTACACGAACCACTTGGTGCCACTTTTGACCCAAAACCCCTTGTTCTTCGTACTTAACCGAGTGACATGTCCAGAAGCCCAAAATTCATGAAAAAGTCAAAAAGTCGTAAATTTTAGCACTGACTGACTGACTGACTGACTAAGATATAGTAACTAAACCTACCTACTTCCA
Organism: Thaumatotibia leucotreta; assembly: GCA_025490895.1. NCBI lineage: Eukaryota > Metazoa > Arthropoda > Insecta > Lepidoptera > Tortricidae > Thaumatotibia > Thaumatotibia leucotreta. The sequence goes on along the minus strand of JALPQI010000935.1, from coordinate 13,068 downwards.
GATGACCTAAAAGGAAGAAATTTACCTACTTGTAAATATTGTAAATAGGATAATCTAGAATTTCAGCTTTAGTTATAATTTTTCTGCTGTGCCCTAACAGGGTTTTTTGTGACATTATATAATTGTATATATTGTATGTGACATTAGCATGAATAAATGATTTAATTAATTTAATTTGTTTTATAAACTTGGTATTGGTACGGATAGAAAGACACTTTCGCTTGTAATGTGTAGATTGTAAATTTATAAAACTCAACCCAGCTCAGTACTTTTATATAATCGCCGAAAATTTCGGTGAGTCATGACATTATGTCGACAATTTCTATGGAACAGCTGATTTTTTTTTCGCGATTTCAGGGTTGACCCCATAAAAGTTGTTCATCGTTACATTCATTACCTACATAAACACCTTCTAGAATTTGGCTAGTGGTTCCAAAATCACCCCGTATTTGGATTTTGCATAGAATTTGGCAGTCACTTGGGCAGTCATTTTTGTATTGAACTGGCGCATTTTTTTACATTTATGGTTTTGGTGGGATTTTATTCACATTATTTTGAACTATAGTGCAACTCTCTCAATAATGCCTCAATGCAGTGAGCTGAATTGTAAAAAAATACAGAAGTTCATATCTTTCCCAAGAACCCCATATATATTACGAAGAAAACGCTGGGAATCCGCTCTGCGCTTTAAAAGACTTCAGACCAAGTGCGATAATCTGCAATGCATTTTAAAGAACTTCTCAGCAAGTTAAGCAAGTTTCATGGAGTAGTTATAAGAAGCACGCTAATACTCTTATACGGATGGTTGTTGAACGAAGTGGTCTTATGTCTGAGTGTCAAAGTGGTGATATTATACTAGCCGATAGAGAATTTACAATTACAAGACATGTTTGCTGCAGATAAGAACATTATTGTGATGAAGATACCAACATTTATAACTGGAAAATCACAGTTATACCCGATCAAATAACCTTAAAAGACAGACAACTTGCCAGTAAACGGGTCCATATAGAAAGGATCATAGGATTGACAAAGACCTACCAAATATTAAAATCAGAATCATGTTTTATGTGCTGCAACTTACAACAAGATAGAAAAAGGAACTGCTAATTTATCTTGTAGACTAAAATGGAGATAAGCCGGTCACAAATCAAGAATAACTGATAATAGATGGAGCGAGATCATACACCCGCGCAAAGATAAGCAAGCAGTACAACGGAGGACCGATGACATTTTCAAGGTGGCCGGTCATACCTGGGACCCGCAAGGCCAAAGACAGAGCTTAGAAGGAACAGGCCAAATGAGGAGGAAGGAAGAAGGAACAGGAGGATATTGGGTACCTCAATGAAAATATTAATCAAATCAAATCAAATACATTTATTTGCAAAAATACAGTGATGTAGGATGTTACAATTCATGTCACGTGTAGCGTGTATTTTGCTTGCAAGCAAGCGTGCAAATATTTTTTCAATTCTAAATAATTAGCAATATAATAAAAAATAATAATAATCCATCATTAATAGTTAAGAAGAAATTTTATTGTAGAAGAATAAAATTGTTTTAATCATTTAATGTAATAATGAGAAATAAAGGCTATATTGTATCCATTATTTATCTTGTCTCTTTAGTGTATATAAAATTAAAAAAAAAACCTAACATAGGGTGTCTCCGGCAGCAGGGCAGAGGCCCGGCTGATAAATATTATTTTATTCTTTGTTTATCTTTTGCTCTGAAGTTAGGTTTTACAATATTATTATGTCCTTTATTCATTTTATTTGTTTTAGGTTACATTTTGTAACATTTTATATAAAGTGAAATACAAAAATGGATCGAAAACATACAAAACAATAATAACATTATGAAAAACCCTAAGGGTGGCAGTGGGGCAGGGCCCTGGCTGCCGGTGGTTAGGGCCGCAGAGAATGGAACTGCCAAACTATGCCTGCCTTGTCCAAGATTACTGCCCTCTGTATCTGACCCTTGATCCAACCACAAACCTTAAGCGAGAGAGTCTCTAGGTGTTGGTTGAGACTTTTAACTATGAGACCATTGGCATAAATATTATTATATTATCATTTAATCCTTCTAGGTTCTCAGGTTAGGTTTTTACAATATATTTATAACAGTAAAATACACAATACATTAAAAACATAAAACCTAAGGTGCGGCTTTAGGGAATGTATAAAGAAGGAATATAAATAAAACCACATCTACAATGTTTTTTTTTAATTAAAGGACATAATACTCTATAGTCTATATGTATATTAAGTATTTAAATTGGTGATACAAGCTCATGGAGATAAATGTTTATTAAGCATTTCATTGAAACACATGAGCTGTCCTTCTCTATAAATATAATATGACTGTCATATCTTTTAATGTGTACTGAATAAAATTTAAATACTTTCCTTCCCTTGCAGAGTGGGTCCTGACCGACTCTGGGCGGTATGGGACCCATTACCCAAGGGACGTCACTTCGCATTCAGCTCGCCACAAGCTGCCCTAGGAACTTATTATTATTATTTATTTATTGCACAGGCAGCTTATAGCAGTCTTAGCATGGTTTTAGCTGATGTGTGCACAATCAATAAAGTCTTGTTGTTTGGTAAACTCATAAACTCATGAAGTCTATTTCTTAAAAGAAGACTTCAAAGATGAAACACTTATCACTGATTCAGATAAACGTTCCAATCTCTCACTATGCGGTTGGACACGAAATGATGCCTGGCGATGAGTGTCCTCTCAAGTTATTGTTTGTACGCCTGACGAATATGTTTTGTAGAGACGGGACATCGTGGTATCCATGCAATATCTTGAATGTTTCGATTAGGTCACCACGCGTCTTTGACGTTGCCGACGCTGTATTAACGTTGTCAAACGCAAAGCTCCATAAAGTCTCTCTTCCTCATAGGGATGTAGGTATTTTCTTAGGCTTAAATTGCCATTTACCACTTCAAGGTACGCAATCGTAACTTCATTTATCTACGCCTCTAATCTAGAAAAGAAAACCGCACTTAGTATTGAAAATATAAATACTTAAACAGGTAAATTAGGCAACATAACCTCAAATATTTTAAGTGTTTACCTATGCATGAAAATCATCCTTTTTCCAACAACTGTCGCCTTTTTTACTTCGAGGATCAACTTGAAACTCACGTACAGTCTTTATCTAATAGTACATTGCAAATCAGTAATAATCACACACTCAGACACGAACATAAACAAGGTGTGTTGTGTACCAAATTACCAATATACCAATAGTGTTGCCAGATGAAATCTGAAGGAAGCAGTAGAAATTTAACAAAAAAATCAGCAGACTGAAGAAAAAATCAGTACCTTTTTTTTACAACCCTTTTTTTAAAGAAAAAAGGTAAAAACAAACTGTATGTATTCGTAATATTTATAATTAAGTTGGTAACGGTTATTTTTTAATGATTTCAGAAAAATAAGTCATGAAAATACAAAAAAAATATTTAACACTAGATTCTGCCCGCGGCTCCGTCTGCGTATATTTATAAAACCTACCCTATACCCTTTCCGGGCCTCAAATGATCACCATACTAACTTTCTTCAAAATTGGTCCAGCCGTTTAGGCGTGAAGACGTAACGTACAGACAGACAAGAGTTACTTTCGCGTTTATAATGTTAGTATAGTATAGTATGGAAGTATGGATGTTACATACAGTTACATATGAATAAGAGTTTAAAATGGAGTCCGAAGTCGCAACACATTACAAATACAAATAATAACTAACCCAGGAGACAGAAGTCTCGTTAACTTCCAAATGATTTTTTTTTTACTTACCATAGATGTAATCTGCGTGATCGAATCAGAAATGAGGAGATCCGTAGACGAACAAAAGTCACTGACATAGCCCTCCGGATCAGCAAGCTAAAGTGGCAATGGGCAGGCCACATGGATCGCAGAGCCGAGGATGGCCGATGGGGTCGAAAAGTACTTGAATGGAGAACACGGCTTGGCAAACGCAGCGTGGGACGTCCACCCACAAGATGGACGGATGACCTTGTGAGGGTCGCCAGGAGACGCTGGATGCAGGTCGCTTCTAACCGGTATAATGGAGGTTGAATGGGGAGGCCTATGTTCAGCAGTGGACGTCTCAAGGCTGATATGATGATGATGATATGGTGAAAGATGTAATTAAAACTTATACTGTTTAGTAAATCACCGGGTTTTTATTGTTGGATAGAAAGAAAGAAGAAAAAATATTTGAGAGATGTTGGCAGCGATGATCTGACATGACAGCACGTTTAGCATAACTTACGTTCCAGCTGGCGCGCGGGCCGCGTACATTTGGCCGCGACTTAATGTATGGAGTGACCTGACAAGTGATAGCGAAAGTTGTGCTGTGCTATCCCACCAAATGATCTTGTAGTTGGGATGACAAAAAATAATAGAATGACCGCCAATAGTGCTAACATAAGATTATATTCTTATGGTTTGGTAAAAGCTCTTATATTTTTGAGATATCAGCTCTCAAAGTCGTAAAAAGTGTGTCCTCTCCCCTCTATTTCTTGAACTACGGGGTATAAAATTCTGAAAAAAATTTAGGTGATGCATATTAATAAATTCATTCAACGATTTTTGGTTTGGTTAAGATATCTCTAATAGTTTTTGAGATATGTTGAAATAACTGTTGCTAATACGGAACCCTTTGTGCGCGAGTCCGACTCGCACTTGGCCGGTTTTTTCATCCTACAACGGATGCTTACGATTATTTATAGTAAATCAAATGTATTCATATTAGCGCGCGTGGGCGTATTTATTTGCTTATTATTTCAATTTCATTATCAAATGAAACGACTATTAAGCATGGATAAATATTTACGCCCAGAACAGAACGGTTTGAAGTAACTAAAATTGATAACACTTCAAAGTCAAGAGTAATAAATATTAAACGCTCGAACGGTATCTTTGTGCAAGCGTGACTTTAGGAGCCAAATCGTGATTTTTAGGAAACCGAAACGTGACTAGTGACGCGACAACCCTGGCAACACTGGTCTGCTCGGCAACCGCCGCACGCGCTACGTGAACGCGCTACGAAATATCGATATATTATAAAAGGTAAATAAATAATTTAAGTATTAGATATATATCTTTAGTTATTTGCATATGTAATCTAGTAAAATCTGCATAGACCTTACTAATAGTTAATAATTATGATTGTTTTAGGCGGGGTCGCGTCGTCCGCCATTTTGTTGCTCGTTTGCGGTCTTCGAAGCCTGTAAGATCAAATTGCTAAGGACTGCCTGTTCTCTGTTCCTCGACGTTTACTCTCCTATAAGGTCACTGGTAAGTGGGTTGCATGTAATAATTATTAACACTTGCAACCAAGCAAAATTTCGTACAAAACATGCTTATTTTAGCGTTATAGTCTTTAGTGTACGGGTCAACGATTTATAAGCCCATATTTTTTTACAGAGAGTTTAGGTTAATAGAAAGGTTTTCACGAATTTTCACGCGCAGAAAACTTAAGGTTCTTTAATATAATTTTCTAAAGTTTTCATATAAATCTGATTGTTTCACGTAAATTGACCACCATTTCTTGACATTTTATATATAATAATAATATAATATAATAATAAAAGACATCAGAGCACCCCACTTCCACGTGGTCTTGTCTGTCCTACCCCTAGAGTGTTTATATAAAAGAAGCGTCAAAAGAAGAAGTCACACAGTCGGAAGTCCAACAGCTTGCAACGCAAGCAAAAAATAGGTATACTAAATTTTTACCATTAAACTAATAAATTTTATTTTTCTTTCAGGGTCAAATATGCCTGTTTTTAAAGTTTGGTCTATTGATCGCGCTATAAAAAGGGCTGTTTCCATATTTGAAGTATCAGTGGAGAACATGATACAAAAAGGTAATATAAAATTATTAGCTTATTACTAATTATGTTGATTGTATAGAATAGATTAGAATATGTATGTAGCTTGTAGAATTGTTATGCATATGTAGAGCGTATTATAGGCCCAAAAACAGGGGTATATGTATTATAATAATCATACATCGATAACGCGGGTGCAATAACAAATCGGACAAAGAACATTTATTTATTTATTATCTACACTTACAACTATCTTTACAGGGCTATGCCTAAGACAATAGTGTAACTACATCTATTCTATTTGTCTATACTATACATAACTATCACGTCTGTAACAAATGTATAACATTGACCTTGTGAATTCATTCAGAGAGCAAGAGAACAACATATAAAACAGAATGTCTATTTGGCAGAAATCGACATGTTCTGCCTTCAGCCGCTTAGCATCTCAAAAGCTCTGTATATAAATAATTAAATGGAAAGTTTTCGCTAGAAAGGTCTATAAAATGGGAAGGCATGTTTTCATAAACAACATGACAAATTCCTTTCCGGATTTGAGTTAAGTTACATAACTGTATGCTTTCACTTAAAAAGCTTGATTTTAAATATTATACATACACCCTTTTTAGTATGTTAAATAACTGGCAAAGAAGTGCACAAATGAAAATGTAATGTTTTATGGCATTAACGTCAAAAAATGTTCTTCAAAAAAGTAACGCTTCTGTTTTGCTTGTTTTTCATAATCTTTCTGAACTGTCAAATCGTTTTTGTACCCGCGATAACGATGTATGATAATAATATACACATGTCATATAACTTGAAGTATGCTGTGCGTTCAGACATTTGTAACAAAAATTACATTCTGTGTTTTTGGTATGTGAATAAATAATTACATTGTACCACAGAGTGTCAACGATAAGTTTAAAATTATTAATGCAGTCGGGTAAGTACCTTATGTTTTTTGAAGGTATCAATTATATATTTTTTATTGATAGTTGACCTGATTAGGCTGTGTGTCTGTCTGTCTATCTGTCACCAAGCTGTATCTCAATATCTGTGATGGTCAGACTTGAAATTCTCACTGGTGATATATATGTATTTGAAGAGTGTTGTATGATTTTTGAGTATAGCAGATCCACGATTGAACATCTATTAATAGTGAATCTGTGGGCTAGTATGTTCGCTCTTTCATACAGCTTCGGTCGACACTGACAAGTAATGTTGGATGCGGAGGCCCGCAGGCTTTTATACCTCGTTATATTTAAGGTTGTCTGAGTTCAATATAGGTATTTACGAGCAAGTGTGATGAAAAGATATTTGAACCTGTCAACTTTTTGGTTCTAATGTATTATAAATATATTATTATACATATATTGATAAAAATATATTATTGATTACTTGGAAATAAATTAAAAGTAGAACAGATCACTAGCCCGTTGCTCTTCCAGCTAGATACCTTCAAATACTTAGGTATACATTACCCAATTAACCACTGAGTTCATTAACTGGAAGTTAGTTCAGTTCATTAACTGCACTTCTAGAAAAAAAAATTACAGAAACTTATTGCTGATTTAAATGTTCTGTGAATGTCTGAGCGGGCCTACTTCTTGAAAGATACATAGCGGAATTCTCTTTGTAATGAATGTAGAGTTAAAAGTTATTTATTAATTTCATTCTTTATTATTTGTTTGCATTTTAAATAGACATTTACATTTATTTCTTTTTTATTATTATTTGATTGCGTTTATAAATAGTCGCGTGGCCTGCCCCCAATTTCACCACGGCGGCAGGTGCAGTGAATTGCAAAAACAATATTTGTACCGTCACAGGCATCCATAGGCTACGGTTACCGCTTACCGTTGAACGGGCCGTCTGCTTGCTGGTAACCAACATTTTATTAATTTGAAAAGTGCAATATATTGCTTAATAAGTAGTTATCTTTTGCGGTGCGATTTAGTATAGTAGTATTTTTTTTCTCTTTCCTTGACATGTGATGAGGTCTAGATGTTGGAATATCGTGACAATTGTAAATAGCTCCAAAAGATAAATACCGTTTTTATAATCAATGTATTGGAGTTATCAAACTAATAAAACGTTGGTTACCAACAAGCACACGACCCGTCCAACAGTAAGCGGTAACCGCAGCCTATGGAGGCCTGTGACGTCACATATATTTATTATAAAATTCACTGCACCTGTCGCCTTGGTGAAATTGGGGCCTGGTAGGTTGTCATCTTTAATTGTATGTCATTTAGTAACAAGTAACATGTACTATAATATGCTTTTAGTTAGTGTAGCACGCTTGCTTTGGAATTCTGGAGCAGTAGACCCTGAAAAATGGACAGACCATGGATGAGCTGCCCTATAGAGGACTTATTAAACACTTTCACTGCCTGTCAAATTTGTGTAGATATTAGTCAACTGTCACAATAGTAAGTTTGTTTGTTTATGTTTCACCCTGTATAATATACAGGATGTCCTACGACTATGGGATATGAAGGGGGAGTAACCTTAAATATTGGAGATAGGACATTTCGCTTAAAGGAGACTTTATTTTTTTTGTAAGTAATACTGCATTCATAGTTTTTTTTTATTTCTCACATTTTGTATGACATTCAAAATAATGAATACTTTTAATCAAATATTTAACGTTATTCGATTCTTTAAAAATAATTTGTATTTTAAGAGGGATTATATGTTATTTATTGTATATTCTTTCGATTGGCATCAAAAAATACGGGATGTTTTTTTTTACATTTTCCTGGTTCGACTCCCAGACGAGGAAAATGTTTTTTTTTTTGTAATCTTTGAATGCAGTTTTATATATTTATAAGTATTGAAATATGTTGCACCTAATATCCATATTCGGATCTCATTGAAATTATTGCTGATGCATATATTTTGGCGGATGTTCATTGTGAAAAAAACTTTTGTTTATTACAGCATATGAAAAGAATATACATGGATCTAAGATTTTTTTGATGGATGGCACGGAAATAGAAGACGACGAAGTTTTGAAAGATCTCCAAACTGAGGTTTTACTTATAGGAGACAGTTGGGAACCTTACCAAAGCGACAATGAAAGTCACACAGCAACAGCGTCTACCATCACTGCTCCTAACTCACCAACACAGGCAAGCACAGTGAGCGACAAAAGCGACACAAGTATAAATGGCTTTGCGTTCGATATTCCTTATAACAAACTTCCATCATCGCTTTTGACAAAATTACAAGATTGTCAACCGATTTCTAATACGGAAGTCAATACTGTCGTGAGAACTGTAACAGATGAACTCTTCCAAGATTCAAAAGTAGCGTCAAGATCCGCTTATAGAGTGGTTGCGCGGGATTTGTGTGACAAATTTCCACAACTATATGATAGAGATGCTGATACAAAAGAACTAATTGGAACAGGCTGCCACACAATTTTTAAAAAAATTGAAGAAAGAGTTCATTATCTCCACAGGCCAAATACCAAATTACCGAAACGTGGCGATACCTTATTAGGATCAAGAAAGAAATCTAGAACCATACAAAATTTAAGTGCCGGATGCAAAGAATGGCAACCCAGTGATCCTGGTAATATGGATTTTGAAACCTTAGATTCTAAAAAGGACTGGCTTAAATCGGCTTCTGCCATAAAGGACAGAGATGAACTACAAGTTGAATCTTACATGAATGAGACGTATGCACAGCAAAGGATATTTCTGAACTCGACACCTACCGTAACACGCATTTTTGAAGAGTGGCCAGTATTGTTAGAGGCGAAATATATGATTTCGCAATTTGATCGTCTTTGTGCCTTAAATTCTAGCGAGCGTATGGAAGCTTTTCAAAATAAACCGACTGCATTGAACGAGCGATTGAAGGCTTTGATAGGAAAGAAAATACAAAAGTGCACTTTTCAAAAATTCAATGAGAACCTACAGATGGTTGCAACATATTTCAATGAAGATATAACAAACCTATACCAAACACATGAGGTATGTCTATTCTATACTCTTTCTTTATATTCATGTAATAATTGTCTTAAATAAGCTCTGGTTCCATGCTAAATATAGTATAGTTTCATTTACTTATTACTTTTATCTTTTCCAGGAACCATTGACTAGAGATGAAGTTGCAAAGCTTGCCAAAGTAGCTGCGCCTAACATTGTATTTTTAGGTGAGACGTCATTATTATTTTTTTATATTCTATAGTAACAAGAAGTCTTACCTGCGAATCGTATTACTATTTTTCATATAATGTATATTTAATGACATGTATGTATCTATCTATTCAGTGATCACTTTTTGAGGACCCGATTTTCAAACTAAGGTTATTAAAATTTAGAATCTTAATATGATATTGCCTCTTTTAGTACTGTCAGGTACTTTACAGACCGGCAAACACCTATATATAGCTGTTTTATGGACCTATCCAAGGCATTTGATCTGGTACATTATGACATCTTATGGAAAACATTAGAAAAACTTAACTTACCTATAGAAATTAACAAACTATTTCAATTTTGGTACCACAATCAGGTCAATGTCGTGAGGTGGGCAGACTCTTACTCGGAGCCTTATGGTTTAGAGTGCGGAGTAAGGCAGGGAGGTTTGACCTCGCCCAGTTTATTTCATTACTATGTAAACTCACTGATTGAGGAGGTCAGCAGAACACATGTCGGCTGCCATATAAATGGAGTTTGTGTTAATAACATAAGCTATGCGGACGACATGGTGTTGCTGAGCGCCTCCGTCTGTGGGCTGAACAAGCTTATTCGCATAATTATGCGAGAGTTATGCTAGAGACCACGGCCTTATTTATAATGTAAATAAAACAGAATGCATGGTCTTTAGAGCGAGGAGCAGATGTCCACCGACCGTCCCACCAATAAAGCTGAATGGTTTACCACTCCGTATAGTGAATCAGTTCAAATACCTGGGACATTTAGTGACATCTGACCTTAGGGACGATGCCGATGTGGAACGAGAACGCAGAGCGCTGTCTGTCAGAGCTAATAATTATGATAGCCCGCAGGTTTGCCTACTGTTCAAAGGACGTAAAAATAACGTTATTTAAATTGTACTGTACAACTTTTTACACAAGCAGCCTGTGGGCAAACTATACGCAGAGGCAGTACAGCGCTCTGCGTGTTCAATATTATAATAACGCGTTCAGGATGCTGATGGGGTTACCACGGTTCTGCAGCGCTTCGGGCATGTTCGCGGAGACACGTGTAGACTGTTTTTATGCCACAATGCGTAAACGATGCGCATCCCTGGTGAGCAGAGTTCGTGGTAGCACCAACAGCGTCCTGCGCATGATAGCGGACAGATTGGATTGTCCATACATGAACTATTGCTGTCAACTTCATGTACGGCGCGATACCTAACTGTTTCTTTTTTGTCTTTGTGTATCTTAACTAACAATAGCTTTAATTAAGTTTAGTCTGTACTACTAACAAAATGATCCATGTTGATCGAAATAAATGATTTTATTATTTTAACTTTTTTACCTTTTTGTTTTTTACTCACAGATAATGAAAATTTATATTACATGCTGATAGAAAGAAGTATTGTCAGTGAAACTTCAACTCAGTCTACTTCGTTACAACTCTTGATGGCGGCTTACTTCAACTTGAATATGGAATATCCAGTGGAGTGTCAAAACACATTAGAATTTATGCAAAGGTATGTTTTTAAAATAAATCCCAAGGAAGGAACGAAAGTGCGAAAAGGGCGCACGCTGAATAAAGTATTGTCATTAATGAGTAAACTTAACAATATATAATATGTCATTTGCATGCAGTTATTGTGGCGAGAATTTCTCCACAGTGATTACGTACAATGAGCATCAAAAAAGTCACAGGTTCTGTAAAAATGTTAAATTTATGTGTGTTGATCCTTTATGTAAGCGTGTTTTTAATAATTATGAGTCTTTTAGGAATCACAATTTTAGACTGCATCAGCCTGGGACTAGTACTGGTAGTTCACGAGTTGACATAAATTCAATAACCTATTCTAAGTGTGCAGAATGTAATAAGAGAATATTGTCCAAAAATGTCGAATTCCATTCAAGAACTCACGCTATTTTATCCGGAAAAGCGGTAACTTGTCCATATAATCTTTCATCTGAAACAAAATCATGTGGTTCGTCTACTTTTACTAGTATAGCAGAATTAAAAAGTCACGTGTATCGCAATCATTTTAATTATGTTTCGAATATGACAGATCAAGATGTTTTACACCCAAAACACTTAGATGACGATCAGTCTAATAATACTATAGTACCTAGGCTATTTAGGGTGGCTCGGAAAATTCTGGTCTAGTGGTTATAGTATTCGCAAAAGCATCGTGCCGACCACGTCATAAATCACCGGGCCGGCCACGCCCCCTTTTCTACCTGCTTGGTCATACTGGGGCGGCGCGGTGGCGGGGCGCCACGGTGGCGGAGCGCATCGCGCGCTTGATCTGCGCGCGGACGCAGCGTCCCGCCAGCGCCGCGCCCACAAAACGCCCGCACAGTGGGCGCCAGCGGCGGGCGGGTCGCTGCGTCCGTGCGCTGATCAAGCGCGCGAAGCGATCGTGGGACGCTAGCGTCGCGCTACCGCGGCGCCCCCGCTGCCGTGCCGCCCCAGTGTGACCAAGCCTTTATAGTTGGGTGGTTCAGATTAAAACTCATTCTTAAGAATACGAATATAATATAATGATTTTCGTAATGTAACATAACTTATGTTTAAGTGTTATAAATATACAACATTTAAAATATTTTATTAAAACTAACTTTAAAAAATATACTTACTAATAAGATATGAATAACCTAGTTACAACGTTTATAGTAGGTCGATATACGACACACCTCTTTAAAATGTATAATTATACTTATATTGAATTTGCAAATATAATTTTGGCCTTTGTGACAGCCCTCGACTCGTTAGCCGAGTCGACGGCATACGGCATAGGAATGAATGAACTCGGCAGCCGAGTTCTTGGCGTGCAGCGTTGTTTATTCGTCGAGTGCGCGTTTGGACTCGGCTGACGAGTCTTAAATATGTAGATGTTTGTATTTATGCCGGCACTCTGCAATGTAGTTAGATTTTGGCCTGGCAGTGAAAGTGTTAATTAATTTAATATCACGCGGATGGAGAGTGATCGTCATACTTATCGATACCTAACATTTTATTGACATATATGTATTTCTTTCTTGCTATTCATGGCAACATTTTATCGGTCAAT
>JALPQI010000934.1:0-26530 GCA_025490895.1 Thaumatotibia leucotreta | reverse complement strand
ACCGTCGCTGATTTCTGGATTCAATGCATTTGTAATTTTCATAATTCTTATTTCGGATGCCGAAGACGCGAATTCGCGTCCTGTGTATGCGTAAACAAGATGCCGAGGACGCGAATTAGCGTCCTTCAAGTGTGAAATAACCTAATGCCGCAGACGCGAATTCGCGTCCTTGAAGTGTGATAATATAACCTAATGCCGCGGACGCGAATTCGCGTCCATTGAAATTTTAACGTGATGCCGTGGACGCGAATTCGCGTCGTCGCGTAGAAGGCGGCGGCGCTGCGTGATAATTAAAAATATGGGGCGTCAGCAATGAATGGGCTAAGCACCCAGTTCACTTACTCTTCCACAGCCGCACGCTACAATCGTCCCCAGAGGAAGCCAAGAGTGTGCCGGTAACGTTCCAGGATACGCGCCACACATACGAGTAGCGTTTCAACGACGCCATCACCTTTATCAACTCAGTATAGCACATGTCGCTCCGGAATAGACTATCCGTCCCTCTTTTATTAATGTAGTTGGTAAAAGATGGTAAGTCTATCTCGCGGCGACATATTGTCGCACCAATCCTGTGCTAATCCTGCAGTTGTCCCCAGAAAGAGCTAATAGAGTGCATATGTTATAATAATAACGTCACCTATCGATCAAAAACATCGGGTATCGAAATAGGTAGTGCCATTTCACGGGAACTCGGTGCGTAAGCTTAGTATGGATATACCTTTTAACCCCGGGATTTTGCATGAAAGTTCTAAGTCTACGTTTTGTCATCAAAAGAAATAGATTGACAGTTGAGAATATCTAAAAAAAAATTGTTTGCTATTATAATTTTAAAGAAAGCAAGGAATAAACGATCTAAAATATAATTTGTACAGGTTACAGCAAGAATTCACTTTTTGATTAAGACGTGTAATTGTCTACCTCTGTTTTTTTTTATGTAATTAGTTGTTTTGTAACTAAAATAGTAATATTTAAATAATATTGATCTAATACAAAAAACTTGGCATCATATAGTCGCTTTTTCATGAAGATTTTTTGTGTGAAGCATGGATTTAATAGTCAAATTCTTTTTTGTTTTACTGCAGCTTTTTAGCAACATGCTGTGTCTCCCATTTTTTTTAACAATAGGTATTTCTGCAAAAGTACCAAAATAATATGCTATCTACATGCGAACATGTGCCGCATAATCTTTGCACGTTCATAAAAAAAAAGTCACGAATGTGTTATATTATTCGCCGGTGCTGTATGTTGATGTTTGGTTTAAAAGTATTACTGAATAAATAATATACGTAGGTATTTATAATGACAAAATCTTTTTTTTAATCTTCTTAATTTAGGTCAATAATATAGGGTGTCCCAAAAATAACGCAAGATTTAAATGTAATGAAATGCATCCTTTTTTCGACCAATTCCAATTTTTTTCCTGACACACAAAGTACACAGCATAGGATTAAGTATTATAATTGCAAATCGCCCAGCAGCCCTGGTCTCCTTGAGGAAAAACGGTTTTGACCCCATTTTCTGACCGTTTTTCGTTCATTTCAGTGAATCTCAAATATTCCGATTTAACATAATTGTTTATTTTTATGGGGTTATTAATAGTCAAAGATCTATGTTAGCAAACTGTCGATCGCCCATGGTTTGAAGGAGGGGATTTCATACTGCAGCAACGAAATTCACCCATATTTATGCAAATTTAATAGAATTTTTTTAAAAAGGAGTGCTATGTTACAGCAAACCCTTTGAAGTAATTTCTCAGCATACTTTACCATGCTAAACCCTATTCTTTGTACTGTATGATTAAATCAAGAAATAAGAAAGTCAAACAAGAAATAAGTATTTTTCATCGATTTCAAATCTTGCGTTATTTTTGGGACACCCTATAGTTATTTTGAAAAAACCGAGCCCGGAAATCCCAAGTCTTATCCATATTATGCTTAATGTTTAAGGTCATTCACCCGAAATGGCACTACCTATTCCGATCACTGGGTATAACTCAACCAGAAAGAAACAGACACGCTACAGTCTACCCTAAAAGACAACATTAAGGGACCCATCGAATCCTCAGATATCGATTCACATCAAAAATGAAGAAAATCAAGATGGCGGCCATTTTTCTTCATTTTGACCACGGATCAAAAGACGCCAATAACCTAGCACCAGGATGCTCAGCCAAGTTGTCAATCGCTAACGCTCACGTATCGTAGTTTTCCTTCTCTCACTCTTTCATATTATTGCGACAAAGACAGTAAGCTGACTTTTGTTTACGATTGGCAACTTGTCTAAACACCCAGTTCACTTACTTTTCCACAGCCGAACGCTACAATCGTCCCCAGAGGAAGCCAAGAGTGTGCCGGTGACGTTCCAGGAGACACGCCATACACAGGAATAGTGTTCTTCGAACGCCGCCATCACTTCCGTCTTGAAGCGCACATTGGTGCCGTTTGTCGAGGTTGCATCTCTGTGACACAAAACACTTGATGATTATTTGATCTGGTTTTTATCGTCCGATAAACGGTAAAAGCGGGAAGTAATTACTGACCTACTAACGCCAACTAGCGTTGAAAATTTCCGGATTAAATCCCGATTCCCGATTTTCCGGATTATTTCGAAAAAATCAATGAAAGTTTCCACCATTATTTTCAACTCTAAACCAATGCGAATTAGATCTAATTTTCACTTTTACCAGGATAACGCGATGTCATCGAAGAAAAGTCAATTGAAATAGATGGCAAGGAGTGCCAGTGACAGTGACATTGATTATTTCTGTAAAAACCCAAAAAAAACGGGAATAAACAAAATTTTTATATATTCCCAAAAAACATTCATTTTTTTCCGACATTTTCAACGCTAACGCCAACTTCGAAATTCGTGAAATTCGATGATTTGTCTGTCACTCCAATGAAGACATCTAGAGTGGGATAGACGGGCAGTGGGTTCGAGTCCCGGCTGTGACTCACGTGACAGGCTCTATCTTGACGATCCTGACGTCTCTGGTAGCGACGGCTAGGAGATGGAACGAGCGGCCGAGGTTGGGCGCGAAAGCGATGTCGTTGACAGGCTCCTGCACTGATGAGAGGCAGTGGGTTCGAGTCCCGGCTGTGACTCACGTGACAGGCTCTATCTTGACGATCCTGCCTACGAAGCTGGAGGTTCCGGGTTCGAATCCCGGCGAGGGCATTCTTTGTGTATTTATTTATCACAAATGTTTGTTCCTTGGCTGTCTATGTATTTAAGTATCTATATGTATCTATTTATTATATATATCGTCGCCTGGTATCCACATCACAAGCCTTAATTGAGCTTACCGTGGGACTAGGTCGATTTGTGTCAAGATGTCCCAAGATATTTATTATTATTATTTATTATAAGCGATGTCGTTTACAGGCTCCTGCACTGATGAGAGGCAGTGGGTTCGAGTCCCGGCTGTGACTCACGTCATCATCATCATCAGCCTATGATAGTCCACTGCTGGACGTAGGCCTCTCCTATTAACTACGCGTATAGACGCATTAGGAGGTAAATGCCCATAATCGCCACGCTGGGCAAGCGGATTGGCGATCGCAGTAATGTGTCCACTATAATGACGCTGCTGCCCATCATCAATCTTTTATGAAATAACTAATGGTAAGTGACACTTCAATCCCTTAGTCGACTCTTACGACACCCGCAGGAGGAGTTGGGGTGGTGACAAATGAATTCTTACTGCCGTCACCACACGGCTGACTCACGTGACAGGCTCTATCTTGACGATCCTAACGTCTCTGGTAGCGACGGCTAGGAGATGGAAGGAGCGGCCGAGGTTGGGTGCGAAAGCGATGTCGTTTACAGGCTCCTGCACTGATGAGAGGCAGTCGGTTCGAGTCCAGCGGCGAGAAGCTTCGCTGTATCTGAAAAACACATTTTATATTGAAAATCATGCCTAAAAAGTTGTACGGGTGTTCCACTAGCCACTGAAAACCACTGAAATCTCAAAAAAAAAATTGCCTTTTTCATATAAAATATCGATCGTGATCAATCAATCGGTCAAAATGTATGAAAAAGACAAATTATTTTTTTTTTATTTCGTGTTTGGCCCCATATTAAAAGTTGTTCAGTATAGCCTACTAAATCACCCCGTTCAAGGTTTTCAGTGGCTCGTAGAACACCCTGTAAAATGGTGATATAAAATAAAAAACATGAATCTATTAATGATTTTGAACAACTTTTAATTATAGGACCAAATATGAAAGAGAGAAAATAAATGTTGTCCCATAGAAATGGACTGAGATAGGTTGACCAAAATGTACGGAAACGTCGTTTTTTTCTTGAGATTAAAAAAATAACCGTGTTTTGGTGGGTACACTAAAATCATTCGAATATTTATAAAAAAGACTCTATACAGTGTGTTACCACAACCCGGGCTTATATGAAAATGGGTAATAATACGCATTACCAGCAATAGTTTATAAGTACTAACATTTGACAAATATTAAATCTGTACAATTACGTTTATTTCTTCCGAACGATCAATATAACGCGTGTACTGCTTAGTTGTAAAACATTGCCAATGGCTCCGATCTGTCATTGTCAAGTCCAAATTTAACATTCATGATGTACATTAGTGTCTCAATTAACTTTTCTTAGTACGTCAATTACCATTAAAATTTGAATTTTGAATCAATTTAATGATCATGGTTTAGCTAAAAATCTGTATCGTATTCCTCGCTTTCGATAAAAGCCTGTATCATGGTAACACACTGTATAAAGATAGGGCTTAATCTCTAAATGCGTAAAAAGTAAGTATTGTGTGTGTTAGCGCATTAAGGATGATTTTGGATTACCGAGGATTTTTAAACTTAAATAACGTTTTCTCTTAACGATTCTTCTATATTAACAATCATATCATTCATATCGAATGTGGACTGTATATCTGTATACATAACTACTTAACTAGGTATGCACTCGCACGTATAGCGTAAGTACCGAAATACCTAAACTAAATTAGACATCGTGTCCCTTTCGCTCTTTCTAAAACACCGAAAGGGACAAACAATACTTAGCGGCATGAATAAGGGGGTAAGACTATAAGCGCAAGATTTACTCGTAAATGAAGTACTTTTCCGCTTTGGTAATCAATTACAAAACGGTGAAAAATAATTCTTCTTACGTAAATTATAAATATCAGATGTCATATACCAAAGAAAAACGACCAAGATCACCTATGTCCGAGGTGGGTGGGGGTGTCATAGGTGATCTTGGTCGTTTTTCTTTGGTATATGACATCTGATATTTATAATTTATATAGTATTAAGTAGTGTGACTACTGGAGAAAAATTAAAAGTACAAATCAAAGTATTTAGTTAATAAATAATTTGATTTGTGTTTTCGCAATATGTTCTTCTTACGTAGCTAAATACGAAACCATAATTACGAAAACGGACCAAAGGTAAATAACAATGTAACCAGTAGTACATATACTCACTCATAGATGAAGACCTTCCCGTTGCAGGCGACGCCCTTGTCTCGTCACTCCCCACGGCTATCATTGGCTCACTGTCACCACTGGGCCTACTGACTCACTCATAGATGAACACCTTCCCGTTGCAGGCGACGCCCTTGTCTCGTCACTCCCCACGGCTATCATTGGCTCACTGTCACCACTGGGCCTACTGACTCACTCATAGATGAACACCTTCCCGTTGCAGGCGACGCCCTTGTCTCGTCACTCCCCACGGCTATCATTGGCTCACTGTCACCACTGGGCCTACTGACTCACTCATAGATGAACACCTTCCCGTTGCAGGCGACGCCCTTGTCTCGTCACTCCCCACGGCTATCATTGGCTCACTGTCACCACTGGGCCTACTGACTCACTCATAGATGAACACCTTCCCGTTGTAGGCGACGCCCTTGTCTCGTCACTCCCCACGGCTATCATTGGCTCACTGTCACCACTGGGCCTACTGACTCACTCATAGATGAACACCTTCCCGTTGCAGGCGACGCCCTTGTCGTTGACCGGCACGACCGCGCTCGCCGTGTTGGGCTCGTCACTCCCCACGGCTATCATTGGCGGGTTCACTCTGTAATATTCACAATCACATCAAAACTCTATTTTCAATCCTAAAGGTTCACGTGTCAGATTGGGACGGACCTAGTAGTACGCAGAATTCCCATTAAATATACAGGGTTACTATTTCACCAGTACAATAAATCAATATGCGTAATAGTAATAGTAGTCCAAAATACAATGGGCCCTCTGCTCTTTTTATTGTACATTAACGATCTCCCGAATGCAATAAATTTTGAGTGTATACTCTTCGCGGACGACCTATCGATCGTCATACCATGTAATGATGACAAAACCTATGTAAATGACATTAAATAAGACAATTGCTGATGTGATACAATGGTTAAGTAGAAATAATCTTAAAGCCAATTTAGAAAAAACCAAATTTGTCCAATTTGTAAATAGAAACGCCAAAAAAAGGAATTGAATGTAACTTTCGAGGATCAGGATATTAAGGAATCAAGTCGGATAATGTTTTTTTTTAAGATATTTGAATTTGAATTTGACAATATACTAGCAATTTAGAAAAAACCAAATTTGTCCAATTTGTAAATAGAAACGCCAAAAAAAGGCAATTGAATGTAACCTGGATGCAGGTCGCATCTAACCGGTACATGTGGAGGTCCAGAGGGGAGGCCTATGTTCAGCAGTGGACGTCTTATGGCTGAGATAATGATGATGATGAACATACTAGCATTTTTTGTTACCCCATTGAAACAAAAAAACTAAAATACTAATTTTCAAACTTATCCGCAAATCAAACAAGAAATGTGGACGTATTACGCATCTTTCGACGTGCATAATTAGCAAAACGCTCGAACTGTCAACTGTTTGTTTAAAATGTCATCGCGCGCGGCTTGTCGGGGGGGGTTGAATCACCCCTCCCCGCCGCCTTCGTCATACCGCACCGTTGACGCCTTGTAATTAGTGCGCCCAATAAATGTGCTCTATTATCGATACCAACGATATGTTAAAATAATATGTATTGTACCGGTGAAAAAGTAGCCCTGTCTATACGCATATGTAATGGGATGTATGCGTTCATACGCATAGGTGGTATTTTTATGTAAGTAATCATTATTGCATAGTAAGTAAAGTAGTACAAAAGGCGAACTAAATGCCATAAGGCATTCTCTATGAATCAACTATCACGCCAATACCATTTAGTTTAATTTTATCCCTCGATAATACAGTGTAAATAGGAACAGCTTGCAAAAGAGTAATTTAGGGAATGTACAGTGGCGTTCATAATGACATCGACAATTTATGAATGAATTCATTCATAAACTGTCCATGCAATTATGAACCTCATTGTACATATTATAAGTTATAATTTGACGATATTTTTGCAGAAAGCAACCAACTACTATTTTTTGTCAATCTGACTTGAACTTTAATCTATTGAGTTTAGTCACTAAAAATCAAAGTTGGATGTTTTCTGATCATTTTAGCCTAGATATTTTGCGAAAGAAGCATTTACTAAGCTTAGCTAAGAGTTTTGCAAAAACAGATTATGAACACAATAATAAAATAATAATAAAATTTGATTTATTTTCACCTTACAAAGGATTCATAACAACAATTGTAATTTTACATGAATAGAGTACAAAAAACGTAAACCCTTTGTGAGAGACTGGAGTCTGAACTAGGCGTGAGCCTGTAATACAGATCTCCAGGCCCTCACCCCGGAGACTTCTTCTTCTTAACCCGGCGAGCATAAGGTGAAAAATTGACATTGGAAAATAGACTTTGTCATTATTGACATAAGTAACAGGGGTGGGTATGAGATACCCTGGGTCATGCTCCGCGGGTTAATTACATATTCATGTGTGTGTGTGTGTATGTGCGTGTGTGTATTGTGATATTTATTTTATTTTACAATACATGGTCAAAAGTGAACATACCTCGATAACGAGGGGTTCCATGAGAGACAGCTGATGGAAACCTTCGTCGGGATCTCATGCTGCAGCGTCCACTGCGCCAGGTTCATCACATCGGGCGCTTCGTATATCCTACAAATATTCATATACATCATCATCATTATCATCATATCAGCTGAACATAGGCCTCCGCCAAAGATTGCCACAATGACAATGGCCGATCCTGCGCCACCCGCATTCAGCGGACTCCTGCGACCTTCACCAGGTCATTGGTCCACCTTGTGGGGCCTACCCACGCTACGCCTTCCGGTACGTGGCCGCCACTCAAGAACCTTCCCGCCCCAACGGCCATCGGTTCTACGGCCGGTCTTTAATCAGTGTGTGTTGCCAGTGATGACATACGGTACTGAAACGTGGCCGCTTACAATGGGCCTCATAAGAAGGCTCAAAGTCACCCAAAGGGCAATGGAGAAGCCTATGCTAGGAGTCTCTCTGCGTGATCGGATATTCATCATCATCATCATCATCATATCAGCCGAAAGACGTCCACTGCTGAACATAGGCCTCCCCCAAAGATTGCCACAATGACCGGTCCTGCGCCACCCGCATCCAGCGGACTCCTGCGATATTCATATACAAGTATAAATAATTTTTATTGCATGGTTTTGGGTATACAAAGGTGTTGGGGTTACAAAGGTTCTCCAAATCCTGCCTTATACGGCGTACAATAATATCAAAGGCTACGCGTATATTTAACCAGTTATTCCAAAAATCTCTGATATTAGTATATCAGTAGTGGGCATCATTAAATAGGTCTCTTAAAAAGAGTAAGGGTTGAGGAAGAAAGTTTTTTTCTTAATTTAATATTTACGAAGATAACCGCTCCAGAATAAAAAAACTTGTGTCCCCCTCTAACTTTTGATCCGTGGGTCCATAAAATATGAAAAAATCATGAATATTTTCTATTTCGAACATAATCGGCCTTGCCGTTTTCGAGTAACTACGGAACCCTAAACTGAGCATGGCCCGACATGCTCTTGGCTGGTTTTTTACTGTCAAGCTGGTTGGCTAGAGTATATTTAAACAACCACTAGTGCCACTGCAGGTACTGCAATGGAATTTATCTAATAACTAATGAATATTACTATGCAGGATGCAGGTTGATGTTGTTTATGTCAACACACTAAATTTGAGGCTTAAGTAGACTTGAATCCTAAACTTCACTTCCCTAGACTTTTGAAGAATCGAAAGTTAAATTGCTAGCCTAGTTGGTAGTGACCCTGCCTACGAAGCTGGAGGTTCCGGGTTCGAATCCCGGCGAGGGCATTTTTTGTGTATTTATTTATGAAAAATATTTGTTCCTTGGTCTTAGCTGTCTATGTATTTAAGTATCTATATGTATCTATCTATTATATATATTATATCGTCGCCTGGTACCCACATCACAAGCCTTAATTGAGCTTACCGTGGGACCAGGTTGATTTGTGTAAGATGTCCCAAGATATTTATTTATAAATAAATTATTTATTATTATTATTTATTAAATGCCGTAGATAGGAATACAGCATTAATTTTATACTAGGGTCTGCTCCTGGTTCTAAATTTGTATGTCAAGAACCGGGAATTCCTGGTTCTTGCCATACAAATTCAGAACTGGGAGCGAGCACACCCTACTTTATACTAACTCAACTCCTAGCACTAACTTTAACAGCATTTAGCCAACAAAAAAATTATATTTTGTCATCAGATCATATTTCAATTGTTTCACAAACAATAAATGTGAGTGAGTTTAGTAAAAGTCCCACTTTGTCATTTGCCATAAAGCCGCTTTGTCAGTTAATTCATATGAATATACAAGGAAATCTCATCTTTATGGTAAGCGACAAAGTGGGACGTTTTACTAAAAACTAACACAAATATCCAGGAAAGACAAAGGTTTTAATTGATATCCCACCTAATAATGCCATCAGCGGAGCATGTGACTAGCAAAAGCCCCAAGTGCTTAGGTCCGAACTTGACATCTGTCACAGAAGTCCGGGAGTCAACTAGGTTGGAGCGCTTGAGCCAAGTCCGGAGACCTTTCTCTGATCCAGGGGCTGTGGTGTCACCTGCAATACAGTAGGGTATTCTAGTAATATTTACTAACTACTCACTAATCAATGAAATAAACATTAACCCCCTTATTCATAAACGTTTGTTAACTTAACAAGCCGCTAATAATTGTTTGTCCCTTTTGCTCTTATGGACGCATTGTTAAGACCGAAAGGGACAAACAATTATTAGCGGCTTGTTAAGTTAACAAACGTTTATGAATATAGGGGTTATTTTCTTTTGCTTTGCCTTCTATTTTTTTTCATATGGGTGAATCAACTTTTTTCTGTCTGTTATTGCCATAGTTTACGGTGACCTGAGTCACGCTGGTTTTATGCAAAATCATGATAATTAAATTATGCAAATATGCATGTAATACATGTTTGTAGGTGGCCCAGTAAGGAAAGGGCTTATTAACACCAGAAAATGCATATTTGCCTATTATAAGTAGCATTATCTATATATATAAAAGAAGAAGCTTCCTGACAAAGATGCACGCACAGCCTAAACCCCTGGTCCTAGAGACTCCAAATTTGGCACGTAGGTTCCTTTTATGGTGTAGACGAGCACTAAGAAAGGATTTTTCAAAATTCACCTTCTAAGGGGTTGAAATGGGGGTCCAAAGTTTGTATGGCGAAATAAGATTAGTTGAACTATTTTATTCGAAACTTCGCAAGAGTATTCTTTGAAGTAATCGAGTAAAGGTATGGTTAAGGTTTTTTGAAAATTCAACCCCCGAAAAAGTCAAAAAGGGTGACGAAGTGAAAAAATCAAGTTGGGTATCGTTTCTACGGTTTATCGAGACGTAGATCACGAATACAATAACAATTTTAAAATTTAACGCGTTGGACGTGAAATACTATGTACACGGTTATGGTGTGATGGGGTAAAATTCGAAAAAAGCAATACAGTTTTATTATTTATGATCATTTCAGGTTCTAAAGATTCCAAATTTAGCGCGTAGGTTTCTTTGAGGGTGTAGGGGTGCTCTAAAAAAGGTTGAGTCGAAATCCACTCCCTAGAGGGTGCAATGGGGGTCCAAAGTTTGTATGGCGAAACAAGATTAGTTGGACTATTTTGTCCGAAACTTCGTAGGAGTATTCTTCAAACTAATAGAGTAAAGATATGTTTAAGGTTTTTTGAAAATTTAACCCCTGAAAAAGGTAAAAAGGGTGATGAAGTGAACAAATCAAGTTGGGTATCATTTCTATGGTTTATCGGGACGTAGATCACGAATACAATAATGATTTAAAAATTTAACGCGGCAGACGTGAAATACTATGTACACGGTTATGGTATGATGGGGTAAAATTCGAAAAATATCAATGTAGATTCCAAATATAGCGCGTAGGTTTCTTTGAGGGTGTAGGGGTGCTCTAAAAAAGGTTAAGTCAAAATCCACACATTAGAGGGTGCAATCGGGGTCCAAAGTTTGTACGGGGAAACTTCACAGGAGTATTCCTAAACATAAATGACTAAAGACATGTTTTAGGATTTTATGAGAATTCAACTCTTGAAAGTGGTAAAAAGGTTAACAGTAAAAAAACAACATGGTTATTGTTTCTATAGTCTATCGTGTCGCTGTACCGAGGTGTACGTGAAATACCATCTCCTCTGTTATGGTCTCATATACGGGCTTGCGGGTTATGAGAGGGGTATCGTTTTTGTGTTTATTTCTGATTCAAAAAATTCTAAATACAGCATGTTAACCAACGTTAATAACCTTTTAAGTTTTCCTGAGTTTTCACGCGATAGTAATCAAAAGTACATATACCTGTGCATCCAAGGTTTTTTTATAAAGTCAAAACAGCCGTCACCATAAATTTGGTCATTTTTGATCCAATTGTGTAAATCGATGTATCGGGATCCCAGAGGTTCTTATTAACAAACTGCAATAAAGTCTGCCTATTCAATTTCCGTTTCGATATTGTCCGTCATAAAAATCGGTGGTAATCTGAAGTTCTGACTGATCTGTTCCTCATAATGAAGCAGAAGTCAAAATTGCAAGAAACGGTAACAATATTGACTTCCTTCAAATGTTAATCAGCTCGCCTAAATATGATCGTCTTTGTCAGGCCTGGGAAACGACAAATGATAGTTTATCATCAAAACACAATCACCTATGTGAGTGTGTATGTAAACTTTTAATGATAAAAAACATTTGTCGGTTACCAGATGGTAAAGATGATCATAATATGATAGCGGATTTTGATAATAATCGATATCTGAAATGTCAAAACGTTTCAAGTAATGAACTTGAGGTCTGCACAAAATGGTCGGCACCTTGAATTTATTTAGTTTGAATCCGACCTTACGAAAAATCGGTATCTTGGATCCAAGGGGGTTTTTCATAACGATTTTGAGGTAGGTACAAAAAGTGAGAAGCTATCACATCTAAAATTTCTAGAAGTTTGATTTAATATTGATAATAATCGATACCGAGAAGATGAAAAGTTCTTATGGAATTTTAAGTCAAAACTGCAAGAAAAGTTCGCCATCTTGAGTTTAGGTCTTAAGTTTAATACGACCGTGATAAAAATTGATAGAACGCGGCCGAACCGCGGGTAAAAGCACCATCCGCCACACTTAAATCGGTTAAGGCAACCGCGAGATAATCGCGGGAAAACATTAACACGCAGTGAATAGATATTAGAACGCGGGCGAAGCCGCGGGTAACTGCTAGTTTTGCATAAAACCAGAGTGACTGTAACCATGGCAATAACTCAATTTGTCTCTGTAATCAAAGATGCCAAATTAAAATTAAAATTACATAACAGTTAATTCTAGAGTTACAATGGTTCTATATCATGGATTTGATTGACTGACCAACTTCCTCCCAAATAGCAGCGGTGCGGTCAAATGAGCATGTAGCAATGACCTGGCCGAACTCAGGGTGGGCCCATGTGACCTTCCAAACTGAGCCGTGGTGCGCCTTCCAGCTGGCGGTCATCTTCCAGCCATCGCGACCATCGGAATCCCACACCTGCAAACGAATCATTTTTTTTTAAATGAAATGTTGTAAAGACGGATAAATCAATTAAAAACCTTTATTTTTTTTATTTTTACTATTTATTTCAAGGATCAAAATAACTGATTACCTAAGGTAATTTTTATGTATAACATTGTAGATTATTCTGATTATTCAAGAAGTTATGCTGAAAAACCTAAATAAATAAATCAAATTTCATAAAATATACTTAATGCAAGTAATACTGCCTCTGATAGAACTATCCACTGGCATTTTGTATCTAGTTTAACTCTCATTGTTTTAATAGTGCCCTTTTTTTATTGAAAACGGAAAAAGTAATGAATTGCTTTAGTGTAATGTCTGGTTATTTGCATAAACATTAGTATGATTAAACAACTGCTTTACTTCATATAATTGAAACATAGTTTTATTACTATGAATTAATCTTAACATCACTGTTAGTAGTTACCTAATTATGTACCTATGCACTACAATGACCACGACCCATACCCTGAGCCATACTCATAACTTTCTATAAAAATATATTTTTAATATTTTTGAAATGTGAATATGTCTGTGTGCTTACAAAACGTTTGCATCTACTAATTTTGTTATTTTTACTATATTATACTTACAGTAAATCAAACTTGAATATTCAAGACCCCATTTTCATTTAAAAAATCGTACTCATCATTTTATGACTAAACGTAATTTATTTTATTTTATTTTATTTTATTTATTTCAACCAACTTGTATTTACAGTTTAACCAAACATACAAGTTATAGGTTACTTAAAAATATACTTAAAACTATTTACATTTATTTAACAGTGTATTATGTAGTATGTCCTATGTCACTAGTATCTTACTCTATTGTGGTAGGTGTAGAATTTAATTCAAGATACCGAGCAGCTGTGGTCAGGAATTTCGGTTCTGCATGTGTAAAAATGTCCAACGAGGGATCAAATATAATAATTTTATTGATAAGGTTAAGAGCTACATACAGAGGACTGGTAACTAGCGTCATTGTACTGAAGTTTGGGATTGAAAAAAGGGGAATCTGGCGAGGTCGAAGGGTAGTTCTGACAAACTGTGAAGGTACCTTAAAATGAACATATTGTAGTAATAATGGATTTATTATTGAGCCTCGTATTAATCTGAAAAAGTATTTTACTGCAGCAAGTTGTCTTCGTACTTCTAGACTTTGATACGTGACCATCCCCAGTAGAAACGGTGTGGGATACATGTAGGGATAGTACCCATATATTTTCCAGTAAAGATATCTTATAAACGACTTTTGAATTTTTTCAAGAAGAAGAATGTAATTTTTTTCATGTGGGCTCCAGACAATGCAGTTACTTTCTAGGAGACTACGTATAAATGCATTATATAGTAATGTAATAACGCTGTAAATATTGAAGAATTTTGACTGTCGAACAACAAAGCCAAGGGATTTTCTAGATCTATTGCAAATTTGCACTATATGTTGGGAAAATGTTATTTGAGTGTCAAAAGACGTTCCAAGATCACGAATAGATTTTACACTTTGTAGAGTCTCACCGCTTAATGTGTAGGAACGATTACTATTGAGTGATTGAACATTGGGGTTATGTGACCGTTTTCTCTACAATATTTTAACGTTAATTAAAAATGATAGTGTCAGCCTAAATTTTGTTCAAATTTAAGCTGCCCATGTGTATCTGGTCGTTGCACTATTACCAGCCTTCAGTACTTAACATCACAGTTCACGCATTTATATTACTCCCGGCTGACAATAAGTTTCCCGCCTTTTGTAATAACGCACTTTTAAGATCTGGATTACGTTTGAAAACAGTATTACGACAATTTAGGTTGAATTAGTTTATATTATCATTATTATCAAGTTATCATAACCTACCTTCACATACTGGTCGCTCGAGCAAGTAGCCATCCTTTCGCCGTAGAAATCGTAGGCCACATCGTGGATGAGGTCTTTGTGGTCAGCGAATATAGTTTGAGACTCGAACAAATTAGTGAGCGTTAATTCTCCCATAGTCATGGAGTTTTTAAAACCAAAAACATTAAATTTAAACTGCACGGCGTCGAGCGGATATCACCACAACACACAAGGTTAAACGTCAAAGTGACAGTTGTACGTGAATTTCATTTCACGCAGCGTTTCACTTTAGGTTATCCGACGATACTTTTCATTAATCTAGCCTCGTCCTGCCCAATGTGATTTATAAAGGACATATTCGATTTTTGGCAAATAATTAATGTATAGCTCGTTTATGTTGAGGGTACACTCAAAATTATTTATTTTTATGTAAAATGTAGACCAAAGGAAAAGCGACTATATTTTTAAACACATTAGGTTTAAATTTCAATAGCTCAAACTTTGTATGACGGGCAGGACGAGGCTAGACTAAATGAGGGTTTTCGATAATTTTTCTGCCACCAGGCGGCGCTTCGTACGCACCTGGTCTCGACAGCTGTCAGATTCATACTATTCATAGGCACCTGGGCCTAAAATATTGAAATTCTATTTTATTTGGAAGAGAATTGATTTTGTAATGGATTACGACTAATACATGGTCGTCGAACTGAAGATTGAACTCTAAAACAGGCGCCCAAAGTCACTGGTATTCAAAATAATTACTATAACTTTGTTAATTTCATGAGAATTGACTTGGAACTATTTTATTTATTTATTTTAGGTAACAATATGACTAAAGTAATGGTTTTCAGAATAAATAAACCTATAAATATGTTGAAAATTAAATGCGCGTATTTATTTTGACAGTTCGTTATACGGTCGGCTCAGTGCTGCCATCTCACCTCCCCATAGCGGCAGAAAAAGTATCAAAAACCCTCATTAGGGACATCTAGATTTAATTTTAATTGAATGATTAATTAATTTAAATGTTCAAATTTACACTGTTAGTTAATTGTGTACGTTTTTACTATTTGATTATTTTTATGCTAATAAAAGTGGTTACGTACAAAACGTCAAGGTTAAATCATGGAACATGGAATCACTAATAGTAGTAATGGAAAATCCGTTTAGATTTTGTTATTATTTATTTTATCAGTTATTTTTTACATACAACGAACTGAACAGCACACATGTATTGTCATGGTTTTTATAAATAATACTGAATTAGATCAAATCTTTATAGCTATAATGGCACGAGATTCTTAATACATTTTAATGCCAAGTTAGAATTTCATTTAACAATGTATAATTTTGTTTAGTAAAATATTAATTTGATAAATATGTAAAACATGCTTACATCTTTATACAATTTTGGGGCAAGATTGAGTGCTGGTTCTTAACATTAACATGAGTGGGGCATCTTTGACCTGCAATTTATGTACATTTTTAAATTAATTATACTTAAACCAAAGGCACTAATAATCAATCTAAGGTACACTTTTAAATACACAACTAGAACATTTACTTAAATTGAAGGATTATAACATGTACATTTATAACAATGAAATTGTCATACTTCAGGACATTTTTTAAAGCCTTTGGAGTGCTGTTAACAGCCAGCATATACAACAGAATTATATGCTTTATTATAAGTAGAAGATTTTTTAAATACATTAGGTCCTGCCTTGTTTGGATAGACTTGTACTTATAACACACTTCACTGACTATTAATAGACCTTATCTTGCAATAAAGTTTTCTAATAGTCATGTAAATGCATCAAGCATGATGTTATAAAACATTATAGATGAATCTGATTGGTACAATTATGGTAATAATTAACAATGCTTGAAAAGCTCACTGATGCTTAGATATTATTATTAGCTGCATACTTCAATTGTTCAACTTGCAAGGCCAGCCTTTTGTTAGCATCCACTAACTCATTTTGGTTCTGCTGCATCACCATCATCTGCGAACTCATGGCTGCCATCTGCTTCTCCAAGGAAAGCCTCTGCTTTGTCAGAACCATCATTATATGCAAGAAATAGTTCTTATTATCCTCCGCAACATCAGCAAGACTCTGCTCTATGAAATCCTTAAGTTCATCAACCACACTAGAATCATACCTCGCTATCTGCTCATTCTCTTTCCCATTTGCGACTATGAGTGGCCTTCCATCATCAGGAGCACCGTTTAAAATAGGTGATGGAAATGCTAAATTGTCTACTACCTGATTGTGAAGAGGTGTGGAAATTTTGCTTATATTTTTCTCTACATCCAGTCTCTTGTTTCTTTCAAACATGCTACTTTCTTTAAATTGTGACTTATTTGCATCATCACCTTCATTAGACTTATCTAAGCCCATTAGTACTAGGAATGAATCAGCTCTCTTATCTTCAGTCTTTTCAGAAACATCCAGGGTATCCTTGTTGGGTGATGCTGAGATTAGGAACATGTCAGATGTCCTAGGTTTCCCAGGACTAGGTTTACAAGGCGTCAAGTGTAATTCAGTGTCTTCTTGAATACTTATTTCATTCATTTGAGGCTTTCTTCTAGTGGGCTGAAAGGCCACTTTCTTCACCTCCTCATTGTGGCCTTTGAGAGTTGTGAAAGGACTAGTCAAGTCTCTTAAATCGTAAATCATGACCACTCCATTTCTAGTTCCAATAGCAACTTGATTGTCTACATTCACAGCTACAGAGGACAATGTGTAAGATGTTTTGATTGTAGAAACAACATTTTGAAGTCTAATATCATATACATGAACAATTTTATCATAGCCACTGGATAACATGACATCTTTGTTTATCAATGAATAAGCAATGTCACTGACGGGTGCAGCATGGATGTTGTCAAAGAACGCCTTGTCCTTATTAGTGTTTATATCTCGTAAAACAACATGCCCTTCATCTGTGGCTAAACCTAATAAGCACCGTGATTCATGATGAAATTTCATTGCGGAAATGCTTTTGGAACAATTAAGTTTGACAGTTAAAATTGGAATGTTTGATACAAGTCCATAAATGACTGTTTCTCCATTGTTCATGGTAGCTGCAAGATTATTGTTTTTGGCATTATAGCTGATGTAGTTAACACTAGCCTGATGTGTGGGAGTTGGGAATGTTTTAGTTATAGTCTTATTTTTTGTGTCCCATATCAAAACATTACCACTCTTGGTCCCTATAGCAACATTTCGGTGGCCCTCTCGATGGAAACTTGCTGACCAGGTATCTTTCAATGGAATGTGCTGTAAACTACGAATGTCATGGTCTGCCGGTGTTAAAATTTCGATCAAACCTTTGCAGTTCACCTGAAATGAAAAAAGCTTAAGTATTACACTACATTGACTCAGATGT
The DNA here is from genome assembly GCA_025490895.1 of Thaumatotibia leucotreta. Lineage (NCBI taxonomy): Eukaryota > Metazoa > Arthropoda > Insecta > Lepidoptera > Tortricidae > Thaumatotibia > Thaumatotibia leucotreta. Next base: position 8,274 of record JALPQI010000934.1, on the reverse strand, counting down.
AGGTAAACTAGTCAACGGCTTTCAAAGTGAAACGTTAGTAAAAGTGGTAATTAGTGTCGTATAAGAAAATAATAATTAAAAGAGATGGACCATAAACTTCATAGGTTTGAGTAAGCGAGATTAATTATGTGATATACGTTACCTGTAAGATGTATTTACCATCATCGCTCCAGGATATATCTCTCATAAGACCATCATAACATCCGTAGGATTTTTTTAACTCCCAACTGTTAGTATCATGAAGATGTAATCGAGAACTAACAGAAGATAGATACATTTTATTTATATTAAAGATGACAAGATAATTAAAATGTATGGAGCGATGATTATAACACTGCTTAGTTATTTAAAACCATCAATGTTTTGGGTAAAGTTTTTTACCCAACGTAAAATTTTGATTCGCATTGACATCTATTCTAAATCCATTTGAGTAGATTCTAATGAAGGCATGACACGTAAAAAAATATTTTTCTACTAAATTGATACATCCCAAGTCAGCGAAAAAATAGCAGGGAAAATAAATTGCAAAAAAATGCAGTTTGTCATTAACGTAGTATTCATTTTTAATTTCCATGACATAAATTTTATTACAATATTTCGATTTTACTTAAAATAAATATTTGTATTACTACCATTCTTTGAGTTTTTTACCTGGCAAACATGACGTAGAGATGTGCTGCAGCATTATTTAATATCGGTTTTTATTTATTTTTTGTCATCTGGCAATGTTAACAATATTTGACACATGTCATCTTTTGTGTGACGTGTATGTAATAGCGGTGATTGCAGTAAATAAAATCGTGTAGTATTTGAATAAAAGGCGTAATACCCCTATTTAGGTAAATGTTGTTAATAATTTACGTTCCAACCTGCCCACATTTCAATAGAATCGGTGAAGATCACTGACATATTCCGTATTTCCACGATAATACTCCCTTATAAATATCAGTAGAAGTTCCTTTACAATTTCCACGTTTTATGACATTTGAACATGTCTTTCTAATTAAATTCCAGATAATTCGCAACCATGATCACTGACATCCAACTGGCCGTGTTCTCGAACATCCTGGGAGTTTCCATTTTCTTACTGGTCATCCTATACCACTACATCAATGCAAACAGCACCAAATAGGTAAGAATCCAGTAACATCGCTATGTTTTAATTTATATGAATGTGCGTCTTATTATTATGCCGGATTTTCTGTCGCGGCTCGCTGAAAGCCATGAGGTCTAATTCCCATCATACAAGTTATGTATAAGACTTAGCATAGGCACTACATTTTATCTCTCACTGGCATAGAGTCAGGTTTGTTGATCCCAGATGCTGTGTCTTATCTTATTGGTAGGGCTCTTGCGGATACACTTAGACACAATCTTTAGATGCTGTGTCAGTTGATGCAGTGATGATAAGACCGTGTCACTGGCATTGAACATGTTAAAACAATCTTGGCATGTCTTTTGACAACACACAAAAGAAGTGTTTTTTTAATAAAAATAAAGTCAGATTATTTACTTTCATTAAGTTTCGATTGGCATAGGGTAAAAGATTCTACAGATAACAGACTTCAGTCTAAACCATAATTTAAAAGGGTAATTTTATGTTCTTTGAAAATTAATTCAGTATTATTTTTGGATGTATTTATGTATTTTTATTAATACAAATGTTGTTACATTAACTGTACTATAATTCTGTTACAGATATTGAATAGCAGCACCTTCCATCAGAATTTACAATAATAATGTAAGCACCTAAAATGTTAATACATAAGTACTATTTGTATATTGTATTTTTATTTATAAACCTATTTGAAAGCCTTTTGATAGTACCTTTCTAGCGCATGTCTATGGTTGGGTGTGTAATATAAATATCACCACAAAGTACCCAAATATAGAGGGTCTGTTTCATAGAAGGCTCAAATAGTTCGGAACATATTACAATAGATGTCACTAGGAGCACGATTGACTAGTAATAGATTTAGTTTTATTTGAAATCCAGATATTTACTACCTGTTAGTGCACAGTTTTAATTAATTTAGCATCATACATCGAAAATAGTCAAAACCACCCTTTCTAGAAGAGTAAATTAGTAAATAAAAAAATTAACTATTTTTGGAATAAATTGATTTCAGCGCCATCTATTATTGCACGTCCATATTTTTATGCGTTTTTCTCGATACGCGTCAAACAGTACACTACTCGAGTCTTGACAGAAATAATCTATAGATGTCGCTAAACAAAATCTTGCATATATTGATTTTAAATGTTTAAGGAGGTCTAAAAAACCGAAAAACTAATAAATACATACAAAAAAAAAGTAAAAAGTCCCTAAATCGCTAATAATAACAAAAAAGTACATACATTACAAGTCATATGCTAGGATTTGAACCCGTAACATAACAACTGATAACAATAAATAGCTGAGAGCCTACCGCGAAACACGTACGAAGTGTTGCCTCTCTCGCACTCGTGAATTCCACTATAAGTGTGACAGGGAGGCAACACTTCTTTCGTTGTTCGCGGTAGGGCCTCTGATTAGGGTATATCCGAATTATAAAACAAATACATTGCGGCGCGGCGTTGCCGTTTAGTTGTCAGCATTCTCTTGGCTTTACCGTAATCTGACGAGCTGGCAACAAACGAAACGAAAGCCATAGAAAATTGAAGGTAATCTGAGCATTGCATTCTGTTTCTATTCTACGCTTCAATACCAAACTCACATAGCGAAATAATAATTAAACTCTTACTAATGGCACTCTATCAATATCATTGGCAATGTAAGCTTTATAAGTTTTACTTTTTTTTGCAATTTTCATCATTATACTCGTTTCCGACTAATTCGCATACGTGGAATACGATTTCCGGGTCCATTCTAAAATCCAAGATGGCGGGAACTTTTTTTTGCAATTTTCATCATTGTACTCGTTTCTGACTAATTCGCAATACGTGGAATATCATTTTTGGGCCCATTCTAAGATCCAAGATGGCGGGAACTTTTTTTTTGTAATTTTCATCATTATACTCGTTTCCGACTAATTCGCATACGTGGAATACGATTCCCGGGTCCATTCTAAAATCCAAGATGGCGGGAACTTTTTTTTGCAATTTTCATCATTGTACTCGTTTCCGACTAATTCGCATACGTGGAATACGATTTCCGGGTCCATTCTAAAATCCAAGATGGCGGGAACTTTTTTTTGCAATTTTCATCATTGTACTCGTTTCTGACTAATTCGCATACGTGGAATATCATTTTTGGGTCCATTCTAAAATCCAAGATGGCGGGAACTTTTTTTTGCAATTTTCATCATTGTACTCGTTTTCTGACTAATTTGCATAAGTGGAATATCATTTTTGGGTCCATTCTAAGATCCAAGATGGCGGGAACTTTTTTTTTGTAATTTTCATCATTATACTCGTTTCCGACTAATTCGCATACGTGGAATACGATTCCCGGGTCCATTCTAAAATCCAAGATGGCGGGAACTTTTTTTTGCAATTTTCATCATTGTACTCGTTTCCGACTAATTCGCATACGTGGAATACGATTTCCGGGCCCATTCTAAAATCCAAGATGGCGGGAACTTTTTTTTGCAATTTTCATCATTGTACTCGTTTCTGACTAATTCGCATACGTGGAATATCATTTTTGGGTCCATTCTAAAATCCAAGATGGCGGGAACTTTTTTTTGCAATTTTCATCATTGTACTCGTTTCTGACTAATTTGCATACGTGGAATATCATTTTTGGGTCCATTCTAAGATCCAAGATGGCGGGAACTTTTTTTTTGTAATTTTCATCATTATACCTACTCGTTTCCGACTAATTCGCATACGTGGAATACGATTCCCGGGTCCATTCTAAAATCCAAGATGGCGGGAACTTTTTTTTGCAATTTTCATCATTGTACTCGTTTCTGACTAATTCGCATACCTACGTGGAATACGATTTCCGGGTCCATTCTAAGATCCAAGATGGCGGCTACTTTTTTTTTGTAATTTTCATTATTATACTCGTTTCTGACTAATTCGCATACGTGTAATACGATTTCCGGGTCCATTCTAAGATCCAAGATGGCGGGAACTTTTTATTTTGCAATTTTCATCATTATACTCGTTTCCGACTAATTCGCATACGTGGAATACGATTCCCGGGTCCATTCTAAAATCCAAGATGACGGGAACTTTTTTTTGCAATTTTCATCATTGTACTCGTTTCTGACTAATTCGCATACGTGTAATACGATTTTCGGGTCCATTCTAAGATCCAAGATGGCGGCTACTTTTTTTGTAATTTTCATTATTATACTCGTTTCTGACTAATTCACATACGTGGAATATCATTTTTGGGTCCATTCTAAGATCCAAGATGGCGAGAACTTATTTTTGTAATTTTCATCATTATACTCGTTTCCGACTAATTCGCATACGTGGAATACGATTTCCGGGTCCATTCTAAAATCCAAGATAGCGGGAACTTTTTTTTTGCAATTTTTATCATTATACTCGTTTCCGACTAATTCGCATAAGTGGAATACGATTTTCGAGTCCATTCTAAAATCCAAGATGGCGGGAACTTTTTTTGCAATTTTCATCATTATACTCGTTTCTGACTAATTCGCATACGTGGAATATCATTTTTGGGCCCATTCTAAGATCCAAGATGGCGGGAACTTTTTTTTGCAATTTTCGTCACTATACTCGTTTCCGACTAATTCGCATACGTGGAATACGATCAAGATGGCGGGAACTTTTTTTTTGCAATTTTCATCATTATACTTTTTTCTGACTAATTCGCATACGTAGAATACGATTTTCAGGTCCATTCTAAGATCCAAGATGGCGGAAATTTTTTTGTAATATTTGTCAATGTACTCGATTTCGACTAATTTATAAACGTGGAATCCTAATTTGGGGTTAATTTAATATCCAAGAGTTTTTATATTTAGCATGTTCTTATGAGTAGCGGAAATGCAGTACCTATAATGAAAAAAAAAACTGCACAAAAGTTCAAAAAAGGTGCCGCCATTTTGTATCTTACAATTGATGTACTTTTGGGCAGTTTTTATCATTAAAGATATTTCATTTCCAATACATATACGTAAATGACCTTAGATCTTAAATTCGCCCTAAATTCGGGTTCCACGTTTGTAAATTAGTCGAAAACAAGTACAATGATAAAAATTACAAAAAAAAGTTCCCGCCATCTTGGATCTCAGAATGGACCCCAAAATCGTATGCGAATTAGTCAGAAACGAGTATAATGATGAAAATTGCAAGAAAAATGTTCCCGCCATCTTGGATCTCAGAATGGACCTGGAAATCGTATTGGAAGTATGCGAATTAGTCAGAAACGAGTATAATGATGAAATTTACAAAAAAGTAGCCGCCATCTTGGATCTTAGAATGGACCCGGAAATCGTATTACACGTATGCGAATTAGAAACGAGTACAATGATGAAAATTGCAAAAAAAAGTTCCCGCCATCTTGGATTTTAGAATGGACTCGGGAATCGTATTCCACGTATGCGAATTAGTCGGAAACGAGTATAATGATGAAAATTGCAAAAAAAAGTTCCCGCCATCTTAGATCTTAGAATGGAACTAAAAAAAATTATTCTACGTATGCGAATTAGTCGGAAACGAGTATAATGATGAAAATTGCAAAAAAAAAGTTCCCGCCATCTTGGATTTTAGAATGGACCCGGAAATCGTATTCCACGTATGCGAATTAGTCGGAAACGAGTATAATGATGAAAATTGCAAAATAAAAAGTTCCCGCCATCTTGAATCTTAGAATGGACCCGAAAATCGTATTCCACGCATGCGAATTAGTCAGAAACGAGTATAAAGATGAAAATTAAAAAAAAAGTTCCCGCCATCTTGGGTTTTAGAATGGACCAGGAAATCGTATTCCACGTATGCGAATTAGTCAGAAACGAGTATAATGATGAAAATTGCAAAAATAAGTTGCCGCCATCATGGATCTCATAATGGACCCGAAAATTGTATTCAACGTATGCGAATTAGTCAGAAACGAGTATAATGTTGAAAATTGTAAAAAAAGTACCTGCCATCTTAGATCTCAGAAAGGACCCGAAAATCGTATTCCACGTATGCGAATTAGTCAGAAAAAAGCATAATGATGAAAATTACAAAAAAAAGTTCCCGCCATCTTGGATCTTAGAATGGACCCGAAAATCGTATTCCACGTACCTATGCGAATTAGTCAGAAACGAGTATAATGATGAAAATTGCAAAAATAAGTTGCAGCCATCTTGGATGTCATAATGGACCCGAAAATTGTATTCAACGTATGCGAATTAGTCAGAAACGAGTATAACCCAACTCTGTCAGGAATAACTCTTCACGCTTCAAATTCGTCTGTATACTCATTTTCACCCTGTATGTATGTATATATCTATCGGATCTATGATCACTTTGTATAACTATAAAACGAAACGAAAGAGCTCGTGATTCTGAGTAGAAAAAAATGTAAAAAAGTCCATATATGGAAAATTTTAAAAAACAACAAATTAAAAACCCGCCCGTTTGCACCTTGTAAAACATTGTTTTTACAAAATCAAAGATTATGCGCAACAAAAATCAAAAAAATAAAAAAACAAAGTTTGAAAAAAAAAGAAACAAAATAGCATTTTCAGCGCGTTTAGATAGGATTTGAACCTGGTACCTCTGCTTCACAGCCGAACGCATGAACCACAATACCAACCTCCCTATATAGTGTTACGGCGAAATATGTTATGTGTTGCAAATGATCATGCGTTTCGTTCGTGGCAAGGTAGTGTATACTGTTTCAGAGCCATCTGTACCATGCCCACGAGCAACAAAGATCAACCGTGGCGCCGTCTAGTAATAACAACATTTCTGGTGGATGCATTTTAATGTATGGTGCTGATATATCTACTTAAACTACATAATCTCTGGCCGAACGCATGAACCACAATACCAACCTCCCTATATAGTGTTACGGCGAAATATGTTATGTGTTGCAAATGATCATGCGTTTCGTTCGTGGCAAGGTAGTGTATACTGTTTCAGAGCCATCTGTACCATGCCCACGAGCAACAAAGATCAACCGTGGCGCCGTCTAGTAATAACAACATTTCTGGTGGATGCATTTTAATGTATGGTGCTGATATATCTACTTAAACTACATAATCTCTGATATCACATAGGAGGTCTGCATTGATTAGAAAAAATTCTTCTGGTTTCATAGAAGTCAGGCCATATTAAATTATGATGTGACATGTGATGAATGAAAAAGCATTAATGGTAGTCTAGTATTGGGAATAATTGAAATAATATTGAAAAATGCTTTCAAAAATACAAACTAGGTACTAGGTAATTAATCAAAACATTGTAAATCACTGTATTTCCTTGTTTTATCATATATATTTGCTAAAACTTATTTTCTACTCGTGGTTTTCAATAAAAAAATACTGCAAGATTGTTTACATTTACTTAAGTACCTAACCGAACGGAGTATAGATGGCGCTAATTTCTATTTAAAAGTCTAATACCGCCCGGTATACTAGATGGCGCTATCATCAACGAACACATTCGAGATAAATGGTTATATCGCCGTGTGCCTGCTATACGGCCACATTTCAAAATCAATTTTTATGCAAGATGTGGCCGTATTGCAGGAAAATATGCTCACTTTTACCACACAATTCTATTTTGAGATGTGACCGTATAGCAGGCACACGGCGATATGGTAAGATATTATATTGTAGTATATTCATACATTTTTATTATTATATATTTATGTAAGTGTAGGTATATTTATGTATATATCCTATCTTAATAGGTATGTCTTTTTATTAAGTTTGCAACTTGCACCGCCTACATTCTTTTCTGTTTTGCTCTAAGGTTGACTGGCAGAGAATGCTCTGTGGCATTAAGTCCGCCTTTTGTACGATAAGATTTTCTTTTGTGCAATAAAGATTAAATAAATAAATATTTTGTATGTAAATATTGTAACAAAAAATAATAAATTATGGTAGTTAGGTTTAAGTACAGTCGACAACACAGTTGTCTACACACCTAAAGTGTCAAATATATGTATACACGGCTTTAGTGTTCAGACAATAAAGTCCTATATACTTATTTTTGGAACTTGGGGTGTATAGACAGCTGTGTTGTCGACTCTACCTATTCTTGAATTTTGACTGTTTTCAAAGGGTAGGCAATGACACCTCTAAAACGTCAGACAACCATAGGTTACGGTAGCAGCTTACCATCACTTACCGCCTG
>JALPQI010000933.1:0-46998 GCA_025490895.1 Thaumatotibia leucotreta | reverse complement strand
CACGAGTTCGTAAATTCTTGTACCGCCCGTGGCACACACAATGTTTTTCATCACACCTGTGATGCAAAAAAGTAAATAAAACAATATATTTTCACAAAACTACTCTAAAATGGTCTAAATTATGGATGACTTAATTTAACGACTATAAAATGACTAATAAAAGAAATCTCGGCGCGGCCCCGCGGCGTGCGCCGGACCTCGCTAGTGCGACGTAATGTGTATGAAAATCCTTAACGGCCTACTATGACGTAATGACGCACCTACGGCGCGCATCACCGCAGCGTATTGGCGCACTTACCGAACAGGTGTGATGAAAAATTATTTTTTTACACATTTTCTGGCTCGTCGTAAACTTCATTCTCAATATTATCTTGGCGAATCACTCTCTCTAAAAACTGTGCCGGGGGATCAAGATGTTCTTGATACCTACCCCATCCCAAGAACCATATAATTGACTTTACATGTGAGCAACAGCCTAAGGTCCTCTTCCCAATAATAATGTCCTAATATTGCCTCTGGGCCTTGTAATCCACCATCTACAGCAACATAAACAAAATACTGTCTTCTGTTGGAGTGCCGCGATTGTGTTCTACCTCTTAAAAGCCACGGATCGATGCAATCGGGATTTTGGTCGCAGAAATCTTGCAAATTGGGGTTCTTTGTATACCTCAAATTACGTAGGATCCGTTTTTGATGTGCTCACCATAATAGCTTTGATATGTGCCCAGTGCGTAATTATTAGATACCTAATTAATGTTATTATTAGGTACCATACCCGAAAACATACGATTCGTATGTCTACATTTTTTTTTTTTTTTTTTTTTTTTTTTTTTTTTTTTTTTTTTTTTTTTTTTTTTTTTTTTTTATTGAATTATTAAAACAGTTGACAAATATTACAATTATCACAGGCCCTGCAAAACTGTTCAACAGTTTGACTGCAGGATAAAAGTAAATAAGAAAATAAACACATTAACTTAAGTTAGGACGGGCTTGACAGTTACTATGGCAGGCTATTTAATAAATACATTTTTAATTTTTTCTTAAATTTCTGCTTATTTGGTTCAAGACGGATGTCCATTGGCAAAACTGTTAAGAGTGTATGGTAAACGCTTTCTGAGAGTTCTGTCACCGTAATAATTATTAACCCTACATTTATTTATATACCTGAAAAAACACGCATAAAGTGTAAAAAATGAATTCTTTTATTTTGTTGTTTAAAATGCGACATAAGACCTTTGACATAATTAAGTTTAATAGAACATTCATCGACATCCGTCTATAAATCGCCGTGTTAAAGAAAAAATTAACTATCTCTAAATAATCATTGACCGAAAAAAGAACCTTATGTCCAAGGTGAGTTAAGGGTTATGTTTTACGTGGCATACACAATAGTAGTTTTAACTCATTCCGATGCATTTCAAACATAAATGTGAGTCTTTACTATAAATAAATAAATAAATAAATAAATAAATATCTTGGGACATCTTACACAAATCAACCTAGTCCACACGGTAAGCTCAATTAAGGCTTGTGTTGTGGGTACCAGGCGACGATATATGTATATAATAGATAGATACGTATAGATACTTAGATACATACATAGCCATGACCAAGGAACAAACATTTATGATAAATAAATACACAAAGAATGCCCTCGCCGGGATTCGAACCCGGAACCCCCAGCTTCGTTGGCAGGGTCACTACCAACTAGGCTACAGAGGCTGACAAACTATAAAACTTTAAAGTATGAATATCTCGGCTCCGATATAATTTAGCTATATGCACTCCATAATAAAATAAGTTTTATTTTAAATTGCTCTTTTCAAATTTACCACTTTCATGAGTGGCCGCCAAAATTTAAAAAACGACGCCAACTTTACCCAAACCCCTTTCAAATATCGATTTAACAACCGTCAGCATCAGCAGAAAAATGGAAATCAGTTAACATTCCTATAAAATAAGATGATATATAATTAGAAAATCCGAATCCGTAGAATGTAGAAAAATGTAGAATGTTTAGGAAAACCAACTAAAATGTATGGTAATACGAGTTTTTTAATAATGAGTTGCTATTTTTATATCTACGGAGTCATCTGACGATTAAGTTCCGTGTTTTTCGGATCGGGTAAAAACTTCAGGGAAATTCCAATACAATCTGATGTTAAAAACGGTTTCACTTGTATTATAAATATTTTAAATATCTGTCAGCATATTTCTAGTATTTTCTATGAAAAAATCCACCTGACCCGTATTCATTGACAGCGAGTGTAAATTAATGAAAAAAAAAGTGATACGAAGACGAGGCCTGATAGTTTCTATGGGGCTCTAATCTCATCTTGTCTTCGACACAGTGCACTCTGGCGATCTTATAGCCTAACGGCCTTATTCATAAAAAGTTACGCGCCCGCTGATGGGTCGTTGTTGACCGGATGGCTAAAAACGTTATTCAATAAACGTTCAATAGCGCTATTCATTTATATTTATTTTATTATTTTTTTACTTTTAGGTATACACTATTTTCTACCATCCCCGACTCTCAATTTCAACTCGTCAATAAAGATATATTTAGTAACTTATCGACATTAAAATTAAAAAATATACATATATCATCATCGATTTCATTAGAAGAATGAAAAATTACATGTACCTACTTACCACAAACAACATAGTAAATAAACCCTCGATTACCCAAACTAGTTTGGGCAAACTTATTCGGATAATTTAAATAGGATAAGGTAAAATAAAACGACAACGTATATACAAATAACATTTAATTTACTCATAAATAATTAGAATTCTATGGAAAGAAAAAATCTGCAAGTGCACCATCGGGCCAAACCACCATTTATACATTATAATAATTTTACGAACGTGGGCAACTATCATACTGAAATTACCCCAAAATTTTGGGTAATTAATGTAAATATACCCTCCTTGCCCTGGCATCCCTCGAACAATAACAAAGTCACTGAATTATTTCCCTTTTCCGAGTTAATTATGGCCCAAATGCTTTCTAATGACTAGTATTTTTATCAGTTTACATTTTAAAATGGTTTGCTAACAGTTTCATTTAGAATTAGACTGAAAAACACTATATTTACCTGCGAAACGTTATGTCAGCAATTTTTCGCTCGGTTCTACTTTTACAGCCTAGTACTTCGCATCGCACCATATCTAGAAGATAAACACAGATGAAATTGTTCAAAATAAGCCTTGGGATAAGTTGTTTGTGTCCACTTTCACATTGAAAACATTTAATTTCACTCCCACCAGACGTAAGTGACGTAATCGTGGCATTTCGCGAGAAGAGATCCAGAAAAAATTTTTTTTTAAGGTAGGTAAATTTAATGTTTTTCCTACTCAGAATAACGAGTTCTTTCTACTAGGAGAAAAAAGTACAAGAAAAAAATGGTCCCACATTTTTCATACATTTTACTTACATGCTCTCCACTTTGTAACCGCTGTACAAAGTGTTTGAAAAAACGGTTTACGTAATAGAAAAAAAAAAGTTGGGACACTTTTTTTCTTCTAGTAGGATCGAAAGAGCTCGTGATTCTGAGCAGGAAAAACATAAAATTTACCTGTTTCAGAAAAAATAAGTTTTTGGATCTCTTCTCGCGAAAATGCCCATTCAACACATTTTGTCTGGCACGTAGAATGCTAAGTGCACACAAAAAATAGTGGCACAGTGATAAGGACGGACGATTATCGTTCCTTTTCACTTCACTCTAGTTAAAAGTTTAATAAGACCATCCCTTTCGTTCTTGCTATTATTATTACGTTGTCCAATCCATATTAATCCTACATTAATGGGGTAACCTAACCTAATTATTTTTATAAACGTCAAATTTATATGTCAACGTCATTGTCGTCATTCAGCAGGGAACATAGTGCTACCAGACGTTCGGTCGGATTTGCTGCGCTCCGCACCGCGAACTTGGTCCGCTCCGGACAATATTCGATGATGTTTTCAATGGTCCGCCGCACATTATTATTATTATTCACGCGGTAAATGAGTAAGCTTCTATAATATTCTTTATGGCTTAGAGTAGTTGGTTTATTTATCTAAGTATAGAGCCCTCTAAAGTTAGCACGAAGCCGTGAAGTGGCCGAGAACATTGTGCGAAATAAGGCTCCACATTACGCGCTGCGACGACGCGCCGCGGTTTACGATCCTGGGTGTAAAACATTATAACAAATATCGAAATCAAACCAACCTGGTTTAAGGAGTCCGAATCAAACTCGTTCGTGTCCGTCACGAACTCCGACCGCAACCAGGAACGAATATCGTCGCCATCAATTGGCTCTTCTCTCGGAGGCGGGCCTCCACCGGTCGCTACTCTCGCCTTCCTTTCTTCTGAAATTTTTCGTTTTTTCAGCTAGTTTTAAGCAACCCCACTGGCTCTTTAATTGGGTTATTGTGCGTTCAGCGCCATTCCGCATGGAATTGAATCTAGAATCATAAGAAGAACACAAATTAACAATAGAGCAATACTATAACTTGTATTGCATTGTATTGTATCACGGGCTGGTTTCCGCAACTCGACGGCTAGCGCCTATTTTGCATATTTTTATGTTATACTATAACTTATTTGTAGCGGTAATATTGACTGTGTGAAACTAGGGAAAATATCGTCAGTTGTAATATGAATTAATGTAACCACCAAATGACGATTTTTCAGGAGGCCCCAAAAACTAATTTGACTTTTTATAAAGTATGTTGTATCTTTTTAGTTAATTATCCGATTGAAATGATGTTTATCTTATTTGTTATATTATTGAGAGGTCTATTTGACGCACAGTTACTAACTGCGACCACAGTTCTGCCCTCGTAGTGGAGAATGCAGTAATTGCAAAAACGTCATTTCGAGGATAAACTTGATTTAAAGTTTTCTTTAAAACTAAGCGTCTAACGAGACGAAATAATTATATTTTGTGTTTTCTAAAACTGTCATAATAATATGTTCAATGATATTATAATATCAAAAGTTAGAATATATGTACACATTCGATTTTAAAGTCGATTACTGCAATTTATCTTTGCATTTTTTTTGCTACACGCGATACATGCTAGATAAGTATGCAGTAAAAGCGTCTAATACTGCATTTATATCTAGACTACATAAATTACTGCATTTCATACTTGAATGGCAGTTCAATTTAAAATAAGTTTTCAAAGAAGAAATGCAGTTTAACTTAATGTCAGATACTATATGGCACAGACTATTTAAAAAATACATTAAAATGTGCCCAAAACTAGGTAATAGGTATTGATTATCATGTTTACAAGATCAGAAAATAGAAGAGAAAATAAAACTGCGTTTTAGTAATTTTGTGTATTGTATTTTTAAACTGCAGTATTGACCTGTGCGACACGCCGACCCTTTCGTTATACTAGGGTAAAACGCAGCAATAGCACGTACTGCGGTTCAGCCTAGTTTAGCTTTGTAGATATTTTTCACTATGTTTTTTGTAAAATGCAGTAATCGACCGAATACTGCATTTCTTTTTAGTACTAGTTTAATACTGCATTTTAACCTAGTATTTGAAAAATTTTTTGATCAAATACTGCATTATTTACTTATTAAAAGTCTATGTTCTATACATTTTAAAAATTATGATAAAAAATATACATATATAGATATTGATTCACAGGTTTCATTTTTCGAAAAAAGTCAAAATCTTAATTTTGTCGATTACTGCGTTTTTCACTACGAGGGCAGTGTTGTAGTTCAGGAAATGGCTGGTGCTTACGTTAAATATTTTACAAAAAATTTGGAGTTACGTTAATAATTTAATGAAAAACATCAAAAGTGGATTTCGTAATTTAGTGTAACTCACAAATTGAAACCGAATTGCTTATGAGCCATACAATACAAATGGCGCTTACAGCATTGACATTCATAAAAAATATGGTGATTACATTAGGAAGGACTTATTTTGTACTTAAAAATTCGTACTTACGTTAAAATATTGTCTATCATTCTTTGAAACCGTTGCATACGTAAATAAAAAACGTAGAAACCTAATAAAATCAAAAGCGTATTCGACATTTTTTTCTGGATATCAAAATTTTATATACCCCGTTCGATAGAGCTGAAAATTTGCAGTTCGAACGGTATTCTTAACTCAATTTCGTCATTTTGGTGGTTACATTAATTCATATTACAATCGACGATATAGTCATAAGTAATATTATTGAACACTACCAAAATTTATATGACAGCAAAGTACCAACCCGTTTAAAACTTCCTTCCATGCAGCGATTTTGCGGGCGTTGGTATTGGTTGTCCGTGTTTTTATTTTCAATCACATCTACCCGAGCTCTTATTAGATCTTTTAGCGTTATCTGAATGTAGCAACTTCACAAGTTTATTAGCAACCCTTAACAAGCAATGCAGATATTTAAGTATTTGTAGTTTATAAATTCTTTTTCTTACCTTGTCTTCCGTCGTCCAGTTTTCACTTCGTTTTTTGTTACATATTTTGATTCATTTTGAGAGGTCAGGCAAATAATATAATTATTTGAGATAAAAGTAAGTAACAAGGAATTAGGAAATATTTGCGAATTCCCGCCAGACAGCTGTCAAACTTTTTTTTAATTTGCGGTGAGACCACATTTTTGTCTATGATTTTGTCAAGGGCGCCAACATAACGCGTCTAATCCGTTCAACAGCGGCTCAACAGTTTTCGGAGAGATATTGAGCGTTTATGAATAACACTTCTTATAAACCGTTCAACAAGACTTATCGGCTCGATAACTATTGGGCCCCTCAAACCTTCAACAAGGAATTTTGTATGAATAAGGCCGTAAAAGTATAGGGAAGTGAATAATAAACATTTTTTTAAATATTTTATTCTAGCCCTTTGTCAGCGTGATGATTATGTATACCCTGTACCAAATTGCAAATTTCTAGTACTAGTAACGGCCAGACTGATGCTGCGGACAGACAGACGGACAGACTGACATAGCGAAACTAAAAGGGTTCCTAGTTTACTACGGTACCTACACTAAAAAGAGACGTGTAGCTGCGAGTTCTGTCAAACACGAGGTCAAGTCGATGTCAACACCAGGATCCCAATTTTATTTAATTAAATTTATAGTGTTAAAAAGAGACTTGCACTTGTTTTACAAGTTATAACCATTTGAGAAATGGGCTCCAGAGCTCCGTAGTTCGTACTTTCGGTGGGAGGCAGGATGTATTCATAGCAAAGCCCGGAAAATCCATAGCAAAACAAAATACTGTCGCAATCAAACTAGGGTGAGAAACATGTTTTTATCGATATCGAGTAAGATACGTCAAAAAAAATCAGCGATATGTTAAGGTACATTATTTTATAATCATTCAAGCCAAACGCAAAAGTAGTAGTAAGTTTAAGGGTTTGTTTAATATGCGTTATTTCATCTAAAATACAACCTAACTTATATTATCAACATTATTTATAATTCATGTTAAGTAATAACCCTTCTCTTTGACTTGGCCGTAGTCGGGTGACAAAGAAGTAATCAACCTCATTGAAAATAATAGACACTTCTGAAAATTAATACTCCATAAGACATTAAATGTCATTATTGTCATTTCATTGCGTATGACAGCGATAAAATATAAGTTCTGTATCTGTAGATAATTATTATTTATTATCTTTAAACGGTTTGAAACGGACGTGGTTGATATATAAACTTACTCGGATATCGATAATAAAATCTTTCTCACCCTAGTTTCATTGCGATAGTCTTTTGTTTTGCTATGGATTTTCCGGGGCTCTGATCCAGTATTATTTATTATTCTGTGCTACGGCTACTGGTTACTATTTACTAAGCAAGACCTCACGGGCTTAAGGACGTAATCTGAGTAATATCTGACCGTTTGACCTTGACCTTTTACATTGCGGAGATTCGCGTGGTTTCGATATATCACAGAAATTGATTCTGCTAGAGTTAGAAAAATGTATTGAGTAAATGGCCTGATAAATACACGTAACAGGGGAATGCATTATGCTTACGTAAGGAGGTATAGGTATCGTATGTTTTATAAGCATTTCTTTTTATTTTGTCCCTTTTTAGAATTTTGAATTTATGTCTAAAGATGTATGGAAATTCTGGGATTTTTTTTTCCTTTTGATAGAGCTCATGATTCTGAGTAGGTACGTATTACAAGTATTACATTATACAAGTACTAGTTGGTAGTGACCCTGCCTACGAAGCTGGAAGTTCCGAGTTCGAATCCCAGCGAGGGCATTATTTGTGTATGTATTTATCACAAATATTTGTTCCTTGGTCATGGCTGTCTATGTATATAAGTATTTATATGTATTCGTTATGTCGTCGTGGGACTAGGTCGATTTGTGTAAGATGTTTCAAGATATTTATTTAAAGTAAGAATTTCTCAATTGAGTCACAGTAAAATTAATAAAAAATCCCGACTCTTTTAGATTGTCGAATATATGGTCGCGTAGTCGCGTAATGAATAGATTTATAATCCAAACATAATGAAGTTCCCATAGGTCACAAATTGCACAATCTTGAAAATCTACAACTTGTTTCGTGAATGGAAAATGCACAATTGGTTTCAGTTTGGTATGGACGCGACCCGTTACGACGTACGATAGACGGTTCTATACTTAGCCCAATCTGGAATGGCTATCGATTCATTAAAATACTTGTGGTTGTTATAGAGGCGACTACCTCGTGTATTTCAGGACTATTCTATTTACTGCTCTACGTATTGTTTTTTTTTTTTAGGTTTTGTGTACATGGGTGTACATTAATTGTATGAACATGGAATATTTTCAAACGGGAATCAGAAGGGGTTTCGAAGGCACTTAACTGTAGACACAACATTTACCAAGAAGAGTTGCTTGTTTGGATGACGCTGCTGTCCGTCATCATTCGTTATAAATACAGTGACACTTTAATATACCACGAGAAAAGATGGGATGGTGACAACTTAATATTGTCATCACGTGGCATTAGTTCTATGATCAATACCTACCTAGTAGTATAGTACTTAAGTTAGTAGTACAGTTAGTACTATAAAGGTCTTCGCACATTATAATAGCTCAACGGCGAATCTAACTATATTATGTCAAATGTTGAAACTTAAGACCTACCTACCTATGTCATATGACTCATATGTTATAGACCGTGTGGTGATGGCAGTAAGAATACATTTGTCACCACCCCAACTCCTCCTACGGGTGTCGTAAGAGTCGACTAAGGGATTGTCACTACAATCCGTGACATTTCACTGACCACTATTTGATAAAAGATTGATGTTGGGCAGCAGCGTCATCATTGTGGCTACTGGCTAAATTACTGCGATCGCGAATCTGCTTGCCCAGCGTGGCGATTAATGGGCATTTAACCTCCTAATGCGTCTATAGGCATAGTTAATAGGAGAGCCTATGACCAGCTGTGGACTATCATAGGCTGATGATGTATGTATGTATGTCATATCGTCTTATTACTGCAAGTACCAGCACATTACGTTATTTGATAATGAATTTAATTATCAAGATAATCAAGTTGATTTTGCTAAAACCTGATTTGTGCAGATAGCTGGTATTTGCAGTAATAGGATGATATATTCTAGGTTTCAGAAATAGTATAGTATAGTAATAGGTCAACCACGATACGTTCGTTACACATTTGCATTGCTCATTTTGTTTACGCTGCGTTGTCCATTAGTGACCATTCGGTGGATCAACTCATCGAAAATGTGAGTAGAGTTGCTGCCGCGTTAGCGTGAAGTTGTTATAATATGCGAAGACCTTAAACTTTATGCTATAAGCTGTGTTAAAAACAGTTATTTCCGGTTATATTATCGTCGTTAACGACATAAAATGCATACAAGTTCATATATTAAGGTTGTACGTTGTTTCATACACAACATTTTCGCAGAATATTGGTTTCAAAGAAAATGTTTCACGTATTTTCATTTCATAGAGTGATCATTATTCAGAGCTCTTATATTGTATAATCTGGTTTTTGTATATTTGTATTGCTCGGATATGTTGTTCTTAGAATTTCATTTCATAGCCTATTCAATTAAATATTATTAATCCATATAGTATTTTGTGTCTATAACAGTGGTTTAAAAACTAAAAATTCATAGAATGTTGTTTGTTAATGTATCAAACTTAATTTTTTTGCCACCTCATATTATAGTTATACAAGTTTTCCAATTCCGTCAATATGTTCACCAACTACCGTTTACCTCTCTAGTTGCGTAATCGACTTGGGACTGCCCTCGACGCGAAGTAATCATAATGGTGCGCAAAGTGCGACATTACCATAATGATATTGGACTTATTATATATGCGGGTAGCGACGGGATATCGCTTGAATACAAAGTGTTAAGCCTTTAAGGAACGAGTATTGTATAACCTAGATCCGTAAACCAGATCAGAAAGCAATTTAGCACTAAAACTATTCAACTGCAGCATGCCTAACCAAGATTCTCTTCTGCAATCGTACACGATAAGCGATAAGTAACTACGGCTCAAAGTCACCCAAAGGGCAATGGAGAGGGCTATGTTAGGAGCCTCTCTGCGTGATCGGATTAAAAATGAGACCATCCGCAGCAGAACCAAAGTATCCGAAATAGCTCTCCGAATCGCTAAACTGAAGTGGCAGTGGGCGGGGCACATTGCGCGTAGAACCGATGGCCGTTGGGGCGGGAAGGTTCTTGAGTGGGCGGCCACGTACCGGAAGGCGCAGCGTGGGTAGGCCCCCCACAAGGTGGACCGATGACCTGGTGAAGGTCGCAGGAGTCCGCTGGATGCGGGTGGCGCAGGACCGGTCATTGTGGCAATCTTTGGGGGGAGGCCTATGTTCAGCAGTGGACGTCGTTCGGCTGATATGATAATGATGAAGCGATAAGTAACAAATTTATGATAAAGACGGATTCGTATGAAAACTCACGTGACCATTTTCATATATTATTATGGTCACGTGAAGGCTTATCGTATACGATTGCAGAATGGGCATCTAGGCAAGACCTGCGGCCTGAATTCTTGAAAATTAAAAATATTTTGTTTTTTCCCCAGATATTATTCATACATTCTTGGAAGAACAATAAAAAGTAATATTATTTTAGATTTAGTTTCAGTTTATTTCTGTAACTATTTTAAGACTGACAATGTATAATTAATACAAAATAAATAAATCTGAATATGAATATTAAAGTGATTTTGTACATTTATTAAGAAAATAATATTAGCTTAGGTTTTCAGTCTTCTTTCTACAGTTTCTCTGCTTCTTAATGTTTTTAACAGCTCTGTAATATTATAGGTAAGTAAACTATTTCTCTTGGCATTGGCAGAGAAATAATAGGTGAATAGTAGGTACTTTGCCTTGCCTTATGAAATAAATACAGTGTGTGGCCTTTAACGCGGGAGAAAAATGAAATGAGTGACTCCTTACACTATCGGCAATAATCATGTAAAGGTCCCGGTGTTTCAAAGTGGTTAAGTTCGGGGATATTATCATTCAAAGCTATGGACCTTTAGTACTGGATCTTGACATCACAATGTCGTAGCTTGTCAGTCGCAAGACATCTTGATAGTAGGTATACCAGGTACGAATTCATAACAATAATTTTGTTTTTATTTTTACACTAATTTGTTACGGTTTTAAAAATAATTGTACATTTTTCAATGATTCAAAAATTGATAAGTTATTGATAACTTTTAATTCAAGTAAATGAACCCATAATAATAATAATGAAAAATACATGAACAAAAA
Organism: Thaumatotibia leucotreta; assembly: GCA_025490895.1. Taxonomy (NCBI): domain Eukaryota; kingdom Metazoa; phylum Arthropoda; class Insecta; order Lepidoptera; family Tortricidae; genus Thaumatotibia; species Thaumatotibia leucotreta. The sequence continues at coordinate 35,252 of JALPQI010000933.1, read as the reverse complement.
ATTACAAAAAAAAGTTTTTGTTTTTATTACAATATGTGGAAATGATTGTTGATCAGCTTATTAATACACCGATTAAATTTTCACCCCGGTTGTATGCCACACACTGTATATGAACACCAAGTAAGTAATAATCAAGTATTAATAGGATTATTATCTGGGGGTACCTAGCCTGTGTTTATATCTGAAGTTAGGTCCTGTTTTTTTAGAATATGAATTACTTAAGTGTCTAAAATTATCACAAAAACACGGTGTCATGACCGCGGCTTGATAATAATAAAATAAAGACCACAGACCAGATCCTGTTTCTTTAATTTGAAGCTGCGGTGTGTAAGGGTCCACAGCAGTTTAAACTTTGATTCTTAAAGTATAAAGTATGTTTTCTTAGAAATGAGGCATGTTTTTTGAACAAGCTTAAGACGCATATTATACCGAACCGAATATTAAAATGATTGCCGAAAAATATATGTGGTTTGAAGTACAAAAAAATAGGATACATTTGGTGAAAGTGAGCAGTGATATAAGTAAAAACAAATAATTATAATAAGCTCTTCGCACAATATAACAACTCCACACCAACGCGGCAGCAACTCTACTAGAACTTTCAATGAGTTGAACTGCTGGTTGATCCACCAAATATTATGGACAACGCGGCGTGAACGAGTGGACAATGAAAATGTTAGCTCAATACACGTCAGTCGCAAACGAATAGTCGCCGCGTGGACAACGTGTGGTCAATGTGTGACTAACATATCGGGTTTGGTTGACTTTTAGTAGTTTAGTAGCAGTAATTTAATATGTTTTTTTTTTATTAAACCATTCATAAGCATATGATATGACTAGGCTTAGGACTTTTCATAGCATATCGTGGTTCTAAAATCCTTGGAGCCGCTATGTGTAAAATTTTCGAAGTCAAAGTCAAAGTATATTGTAATATTAAATATAATGATTTATACATACTTTCACATCGTTACTGAATTAATTTTAATCGAACGTAATTAATTTTATAAAACGTACTTGATTTCATAAAAAATACACACTAAATTAGTTACCTACTTATATCAGAACAGAAACCATAAAAAACTAGACAATTAGTGTTCAAAACAAACTAGAAAAAGTTTTAAATAGCGATGAAAATGGCGAAAGTATCATGTTGTATTTCTCGAAAGTTTCGAATCTTTCGTATAGATTACATGTAACTTCCGAACAAGAGACAAAACTGACGTTACCTTTGAAGTAAATAGACTTCACTTGTCTTTACGTTGATATCACATAGAGCATAGATTAATGATTCCAATTTATAAGTATTTTATCATAATTTAAACTGTTTAGTCAACTGATATTGAGATTTAGTCTGAGCAAAATGAAAAGTCACGTGTATTTATAAATACTAGAGCCAATACATTCGGAGTATCATAATTCAATAAAATAATGCAAAAAAAGTATTTTACACGTAAACCACTACTATTATAAAATGCACTGTAAACTTATATACCTATTTCATTATACTGTTTATACTACGTATAAGGTACACCCGGGTAAGATCGGACTATTTTTTGGTGAGTTGAAAGGATGTCACAAAAAAAACAAAAACTTATTCTCACTAACTTTTACCTGCAGATGTGTGATGTACGTGATAAAAAAAAAAACAAGCTTTCAATATAAATTTACTTGATGCCACTCAGCCGAATAGCTTAGGAGTAAATGTAAAGTCAAACTTGCACAATTTTTTTCCAAGACACATCATCATCATCAAGATTTTCTATCTAGAATTCTATCTATCATTTCCGATCTAGGAGGCTTTTTCTAGTTTGTCTTGAACCTAATTGTCTAGTTTTTTATGGTTTCTGATATAACTAAATTCGTATGCACTTTTTATGAAATCAACTTCGATTTTTTAAATTAATTATGTTCTTAATATTTTCTTCGGTTACCGCGAGGATTACTCATGAAATAAAACTATGAAAACGGATAAACTCGCGTATATTAACTAAGGTTCTCGTTAAGGAGAAGAGAAACATTCCTAGAATGTTGCGTGAGGCTATTGAGATAATGAAATATCCAAACTTTAATAGAATGGAAAGAAGCTTGTCTCTACCACCAGCTTGGGATCCAGTTGTTCATCTGATAAAGGAACAGTCTAGACATAAACCGTGAGGCTGATGTATTTGGCGGTGGTGACCATTCCCCCCTTTTTAGTACTGGCAACATTTTTTCAATATTATTTTAAATTTCCTTATTAATCAAAATTGTATGTTTTGGTTTAATGCATGATGATCTTAAGATGTACTACAAATGTTTTTTGAAAAGAGTTGTCCCGCTGAGTTTCTTGCCGGTCCCAATTTTGGGATACCTTCCTAACAATACAATCATACAAAGGAAGGAAATACTTCTCAGGCAGTGGCGTAGGGATAGAACCGGCGTAGATTATTTATTTTGTCTCTTGTCTTCATTCTGAACATATTTGTAATGAATAACTAGCTTAATTTGCAAATTTTGTATGTACATCCACCCTTAAATTTATTGTCTGTGGTTTAGTAATTTTTCTTTGGTGGGTAGTTTTGTACTTATCTTTCTTATTTTGATGGAGGTAGATCTATCAAATTTCCTCCATTGTCAGTCATTCGCAGACCACGAACCCTGTAAAGTGTTCGAAACGTCGGAATGAAGTTAAAATTAGTTAATATACGCGAGTTTATCCGTTTTCATAGTTTTATTTCATTAATTATGTTCTATTAAACGCAACAGCAGCAGACGTCGAGGCCCGGATAAACAAGGCTAGAGCCGCATTCGCCCAGCTAAAACCGGTATAGAACTCCTCTACCTTGACAAGAAGAACTAAAGTGAGGATCTTCAACTCCAACGTAAAGGCCGTGTTACTGTACGGGTGCGAAACCTGGTTCCTCCGCAAAGACCTAACGGCAAAACTCCAAGTGTTTGTGAACAAATGCTTAAGGCAAATACTGCGCATCTTTTGGCCTAACTGGATCACAAACGCTCAGCTATGGAGTATCACCAGGCAAACACCCATTCAGACGGAGATACAAGCACGAAAATGGCATTGGATTGGCCATATTCTCAGGAAGCCTAACAACCACATGTCCAAAATAGCCCTGAACTGGAAGATGCCCGGCAAGCGGAAACGTGGTCGCCCTAAATTCACTTGGCGCCGTTCCGTGGAGCAAGAGATGGGTGTGTTGGGCATGGGGTGGGATGAGGTGACCCAAACTGCCCAGGACCGAAGCCAGTGGAGGAAAATGGTTCGAGCCCTACCCCCCAACAGAGGGTAACAGGATGAAAAGAAGAAAGAAGATGTTCTATTAAAATTAACTCAGTAACGATGTGACAGTAGGTATAAATCATTATAGTCATTATAGAAAGCGAATAGAATATTACAATATACTTTGACTTTGACTTCGAAAAATTTTCACATAGCGGCTCCAAGGATTTTAGAACCACGATATGCTATGAAAAGTCCTAAGCCTAGATATGACATATGACATAAATATTTAAGCATATGATATGGCTTAAATTCCAATATTTCACATAGAGTCGAGTCACCGCAGAGTTGTGCGAAGTTTAATTGTTTTTAAAGGTGTCGCTGAAAAGATCTTCACTCAGCTTTATGTCAAGATACTTGTTGGGTACCTTGCCGCTGGTCTTCCGTGAAAACCATTCCATAGGAGCGCGTCAGTGCGTAAACTTAACTATAGGCCCTGTTTTAGTAGTAGTAGTAGTAGAACACTTTATTGTATAAAAATTATAGAAAAGTACACAAAATACTAGACAATCGTACAAAGGCGAGCTTATCCCTGCAGGGATCTCTTCCAGCTAACCTTTGAGTAGTTGAGAGAATAAGAGCAGTGCTAGGCAGACGAACTGTACAAAATTGTATAGATTCCCATTCCAGAATAAAATTTATCCGTTTGAGAAAATGTTAGATGTCCGTTTCTTTTATACCGGGACTGTTACATTCAGATATCTGTTAGGTACTTAGAATTATAGTTATGTCAAGGGTAAATACATGTGAATTGATCTAGCTATTAAGGTCTCTGCCCACTAGACCGTGCCATACCATGATCGTAGCATGAACGTAACAGACAAAAAACTATTATTTGTATGGAAAATTATGAGACCGTTTGGCCGGCGCCGGAACGTCCTAGTGGGCATAGTCTAGTCTTAACAGCTAGATCGTTGCTCCGAAAATCTAGAAAAAATAAAGGTATGTGCGTCAAAATGGACCAAAATCCAACAAAGTGTCATTAAAAAGGCCTTCTTATGTACTTTATTTTATACTATAGGTGCAAAGTTGAATTCTATTGGATAATTTTATATAAGTAAGGCGTTCTGCGGGTAATCTCTAAGTAAATCACCGTCGTCCAGACATCATTCATCATAGTATTTAGTCTGACTAAAATACAGATATCTCAGTTTTGCAATGGAATTAAACATAGTGCCCTTAGAATTAAATGAAATAAATGTAAATACCTACTTAATGACACAACTTTCAACGCTGTTGGTTTTTGGTCCACTTTCCTTACAACGCTGCCCATGGTCCTTTGGTTAAAAAACATCTTAATTACAATAATGAATCCTATGCCTGTGTTAATTTATCACCCGCATTAGATTAACACACGGTGTATAATGTTAGTTACCGTTCAAGGCTCTTTGCTTTGACATATTGCCTCCGGCTATAAACACATACATACCACGTAATGCATCCTAAACGAGAAGACAAGTCGCGTATATGTTAGCTGTCAATCAATGTAATTGCAGCTAAAGCTGGGGGCGATTCATTATCAATACTAATTGCTACAAAAATATAGTATTTATGCCATGTTCAAGATGGGTACTTACTTTAGTCGTCGTTTGGTTTTCGATACTGCGTGGTGACGGCAGTAAGAATACGTCAGCAATTTAATACCGCTAATTTAACTTTCTACTAAACTTACCGCATAAAAAAACATACAGACGATTTGAGAACTTCCTCCTTTAGTTGGCTAACCAGCGTCAAATCTCTTCATTCGACGCTATGCTTTGATTTTTATGATTGGATTGTATGGCAAAAGCACTTCTTCAGGTTTTCTTATATATGGACATTGGACAAGTAAAGTGCCGGAGATAAATGTTTTATTTTATAGTCAAGACATGCGCGACGGTATACTTAACACATCTGTTCAAACTCAGTATTAGCATTATATCTACGCTGTCACAGGCAGATTTCAACTCCACACACAAAACGTGTCACTATCGCTGGCTTTTAACACATTGCTAGCTGAGTAAATCCAACGAGTTCAAACAGTCAAGCGAACGCCGCAATGTAATGCTAGTCGCAAGCGATAGTCGCAAAGGTTATTTAAGTATTGTAAACATTTGCTTGCACGCTGTGCTGGTCAGACATGATCAAATATTGAAGCTTCTCTCGAGATGCTGGCAACGCAATTCGGAGCAAAGGTCGTCGGCAAATTAAATCGAAGATCTTCTATTTTTATTGGGCCGGGTTGCCAAATATAGACATGGCGGCCATGAAGTTTTCCGGTCAAGTCACTTGAGTAAGTTTCTTTTACCGATGGCTTACCAAAATACTTCGTATTTTGTATAAATATGCAATTATTTTGGGAGGCCCGATAAACAATTGGAGAGTCGGTGACACTCACCGAATATTATTTCCATCCATTTTTGCCGTTTTTGCGAACAACAACAATTTTCCCCCCACTTTTTTTTGGATTTGGAACTTGTAGGTAGTATGATTTCCATTCAGAACCGCGAGCTCTTTGAAACCTGATACGACATCAGTTTTATCCCAAGGTTTTTTCCATTCCATTATGATTTATTCATATAAGTATTTTGTATTGTGAGTATAGAAATCATATAAAAAATACCTACCTATGTTATAAAAAATGTAAGGGACAACTTTGAATAAAATTGCCCGGCTAGCAAAAATTATATCGGCGTTCGTGATTTTTTTAATGATAATTTAGATGTACACACACACACACACAGGTATCATACACATAACTACTTGAAATGTACCTCAACAAATTACCACTGGTAGTCCAAAAAAGTCGCGCATTTACCTCCTATAATAGGTAGTTAATATCTTAAAGTAGTTAATATGAGAGGCCTACAAAAGGTCCTCTAAAATTTGTCACTATACTAATGACTTTTTCTTTTGACATAAAATTAAAATTTTATTGAAAGATTTTTTGAGGTTGGGTCCTTTTTCCTTGACAACAATTAAAATGCAGTGCTTCTCATTTGGGTTTTGCGAACAGGCTTGTAAAATAAAAGGATTTCGATGTTCAAACCTGATTTTTACCTAAACAAGTTTTTTTCAAGTATGTTGGCCTCTTAAAGCTCTCTCATATTGTTAGCAAAATTTCTTCCCTAAAGATATAAAGAACGAACACCTGTATTAAATATTGTCGATTAAATACCATTGTTATTTTTTAAATCATGTGAAAATTTAATTAAAAGCTAGATTTTTGTTTACTCCTGCTCACGCTAAAGATCATAGGTACATATCTACTCTCAATTCTTCCCCAATTTTTTTTGTCCTTTCGTAACCTGTTCAATTTAACGCAAATAAACACAAAAACCCTGTAAATGATGGCATTTAAGTTAATTTATATTTGTAAGTACTTGTGATAAAATTTTTGTCGAAACATATGCGATTAAATTTATCACTATCATTTTAAGTCATAATAAAACCATTATACCGACACCTTACCTCATCTATGAATCATTTTAACACACCTAACGCACAATCTTCTAAAATACCTAATGAGTCATAGTAACGATTTCAAAAATATGTGAACACCTTTGTATCTTACGTTGTTGTAATAAGGCGAAAATTGTACACACATCTTTGGCGTAGGACATGTGGCGCGTTTGATAAACCAAATTCCATCCACCAAAAGTTCATAAGCCCCAAGTTCACACTTTAAAAGCTGTTTTAGTGGTTATTCGAAAAGAACCCATCAAACTGTATTGATAGACCGATTTAAGTTTTTTTTTCTCGAATTTGTAAAGATTTGGAGGTAAAGTTATATGGAAGGCGGCTGACAAACGAGTACAAAATCTTTTGTGAATAGATAATCACAGATTAATTAATATTAACTGTGACAGATTTTCCACTGAGTTTATTGACTCAGTGGCAAATGCGGTGTCAGTGATAATTGTCATAAATCTAGTAATCGTATGGTACCGGTGTCGGGAACGGAACGGAACGGAATGAGAAGCGTCACATTTCCAGCGTAGCTCGATAGGTATTTATTTTATTACTCCTGTATGATATTTGCTTATCAAATTAATAACGATAACAAAAAGACTCGTATAGTATCAATTTAACTCATGTGGCTGCCAATACGATTATACCTTTTACTGAAATATCACCTGAATGAATATCGTCTACCCCAAAATTCTCACCATACCAAAACATGGACTGAAATGATGCCTACCGGGACTACAGCTCACATTTATACAAAGAAAGGGACTTTGAGAAATTTGCACCAGCGATGGCATGACGTATGTAGAACTTTAGCGTCCACCAATCACATACTATATAATTATAGCATTGCATTGTAGGACATTTCTGGGAGATTTTTGTCAACCTCCGTAGCCTAGTTGGTAGCCTCTTACTCCAAATATATTCACTCGCCGCCGGTCACCTTAGACCAATGTCGTGGCCAGGCCATAATGATGATGATGTTATATCTATTAGGTATTGCTTTACGTAATCTGTGCAGGGTGAAGTCAGACCATTTATCAGTGTGTCGGTCGCAACAAATGTTAATTAAGTCACTCATAGTCCACTCTGTAAGTACCTATTCCAAATGGGTACGAGAGCAAAATAATTTAAAGGCCTCCGTAGGCTGGTCGAAGCTGGGGATTCCGGGTTAGAATCCTATATATTCTCGTTAGGCCCGTGGTCCTAAATGAAGTAGTTATTGACATCAAACAACTATAAATATAGTCAATAAACACGATTACATTCTTCTAACATTATCGGACAAACTAAAATCTTTATTTCCTGCAAGTTTCATCGTGGCGCCTTAGACAGTGCAACTAACTCGAATGTGTTTTGTCTCTTTCAAACACCTACCATTGTGGAAGTAACAAAACAAGACAAAAACATTTAAATTATAAGTGTTTTGTCCCTATTTGATAGGGTAGTGGAACCAAAGTTGGATATATACCAGTGATGGACAGATCTACCTTATTAAAATAACGTACGGTTATAAATTGGCAATTGCAATTCAAATGTCTAACTCGTAACTTCTTTAAAATTAGGATTAATGCACATCATTGGGTCCTTTGGTCATTACTGGTGCCGCCACTCTAGCATTATTAAAATTATAAATAAGGACAAAAGGCATGTAAGATAAAATGAAGACGATTGACATTTACAGGCTTTAGCCTTTAGCCCTGGCCACGAGATTGGAAAACCATACGTGCATACGGGAGTTCCGATATAGGCTTCTCTCTCTAACTTATGGATTCGCTCGCCGCCGATCGCTTAGACCAATTTAATAGCTAGGCCATAAGGGACACAACTATGCGATGGAGCGAGCAAGGTCGCGGTATTGAATTTCTCGTTTTACGTATACTGCCGCGCTAATACAAAAGGCCGCATCTCTCACAGAGCTACTACGAGACATGCGTCCTTTTTGTCTTAGCACGGCAGTATAACGAACATCCCTTAGATTGGCTTATATTAGCTCAATGTGTAGAACAGCTAAATATGAATAAAGGGGCAAGTCGGCTCTACGCTAAATGCTTGTCAAGCGTTTGGAACAAAATCTACTATTACATTCGTGCAATGTAAGCGGTCAGCGTAACAATATGGAAATCTGAACTATTGTTCCACCGCTTATGAATTTATGGTTCTGACAGATTCACTTCAAGCTTCAGCTTCAAATTAATGTGTTTATTCAATAATACAACCAAGATTTAACGTAGGAATCACACCGATTTGTTTCATGGAATAGGTATAGATCACGATTGCATCCATTATTTTGCGTAAGTTAGTCATACAGTCAAAGACAAAATAAGGTGTACACAAAAATGTTCAAAAATATGTCCCAGTGCATTCTAATTCTGTGTAATAAGAACGTCGTACCATATTTATGAGCGGATTCTTTCGATAGGTACCTACTAATTTTTGCACTCGACTGAACAAATTATATGATAATATGTACTCTGCCTAACAACCTGTGGCAGTAGATAAAGTCGGCATATTTAAAAAAAAAATGGCGCGTATCACTGATTGAAAATTTGAATTCGTCTCTTTTTCACTGCCAAAAGTTATTAGGTACGCAGAATTCAACTTCGTAACACAAAAATGATGACATTTTATTTTCATTAAATGCCTTTAACTAATTAGTACCTATCTATATTTTTTTTGCGATCGATAAATATGGTATCACTTACGATAACTCCCCGATTTGTCAAAAGTAGCCCTCAATGACATTAAAATACCTAACGTACCACGCGCCTTCTTGAATAAAGCGATCTATTTACCTATAGATAGACTATTTTTGGTTTCTAGTAAAAAGGGGTAAAAGTCCCTAATTGCTGGTGGTCTTTTTTCCTAGTCTACACGATGATGATGATTTAAAAGTAAATAAGTAAATACGAGAAAAATATTGCATAAACCAATCTAGTAGAGACTCGGTAGGTATGTACGCTTAATTAAGTAAGTTTCCTGTAGCCGTACCATGAGATTACGTGGCGTTTTTTCCGCGCGTCTGCGACCATTTATAACATAGACGTTTAGCCAGCTCAAAAATGCCCCCAAATACAGTTGTTCAATTGTGCCAAGATGCGCTTTCCTTAACACCGCGCATATTTCGGCGGAACATCTTTGACAAACCTTTATAGAATATAGTCAATCAAATCTTTGATGGACCAATCACAACGATGTTTAAATGGCGGTTTAAGTTTTTCGTCGGCTGAGAATGCAATTGTGCTATACGCCACTTGCCTTGGTTTAGAGGAGAGCGAAATGAAACAAAAAAAATATTTCTTGGAATGTATTATAATTTTGCAATATTTAATTTAACTGACACTTTAGTACATTAATTTACTATTTTTTGTCATATACAATTAATGTTTAACTTATAATAGTCATGAGATATAAGTAGTTTTACAATTGCCATATCCATTTTGGTAAGAAAATGTTTAACTTGCTATGTATGATATGACACAAAGTTATGGATGAGTCACAAAATGTTAGTGCAATGTCAAGAAAGGTAGACATTAAAAGCAATTGTTTATGCACATAAAAGTTATTCTACGACTAGATTTATTTCTAGTCCAGACGATAATTTAACTCGAATATGAAGACATAATTATTCACGTGAATACCTATGGTGCCAACATTGATTTCCAATATTTATGTGAATCATTTTTTACTTTATTGTAAATAGGTAGGTACTATATAATACGTGACCTTCTCTATTTTGTGAAATGATAAGCTTTTCAACGATATCTAGTTCTAATGTAAAAAATATCGATGAGGACGTATTATAAGCTGTTACAGCTTATAATACGTTTACTAATGAATGACATATTAACGTTATTATTTCTTATCAACTAATAATATTACAGTTTAAGTACCTAAATACACGCTCTATAAATTAAAAGACATGTCATGTAATATGTACTTCAGGAATAGTGACCGAGGCCTCCCGTGACCAGGACAGCAGGAAAGCAGGAAAGCAGGAGGTCGCTGGTTCGATTCCAGTCCTGGTCATACTTAGACGTGTGCGCCGATGTCAAAATGGTCGGCGGCGGCGTTTGCCTAAAAGTCGGCGGCGGCGGCGTGATTTCGGCGTGAAATCGGCGTCAAGGTCACGTGAATATAAAAGCGGAATTCGATCGTATTCTTTGTTATAATTGAGATAAATACAATATAAATGTTCAATAAACACCACCAATGACCACCTTAACCACCATCTGATCAATAGATAACAGTTTTTTCTTCCCATCATATTATAAAGCTTGTCCACGAAATAAAGTAGCCATCGTAAAATCAGTCTCCCCTGTTACACAATAGTCCCATGTAGTTCTAACAGCCATGGGACCAGAAATTGATTCTTCTGTTTTATGTTTAACAATCCAATATCCAAAAGCATTCGCTTAAAAGTCGTCGAAATCAAAATGACTTCAGATAATGCTTCACGCCCAAAAAAGTGCGATCTTCCGCACCGATTTTAACAATGTTAGACTTGAAATAGTTAATTAAAATTGTTGACACGAGATTTGTGAATCCAATCTTTATTATAGTATCGATATAAATAGTGCGCAGCCCACATCCAATAGAATCCACCTATCTTTGCCAGGTCATCGGTCCATCATATTGGGAGCTTTCCTATGCTGCGCGACAAGTTTATGCTTGCCTTTAAGAAATCGCTTGCCCTAACGGTAATTTTGCGAGCAATATGTCCAGCCCACTGCCACTTCAGGTAGCACATTTCTACGCCCCTCAACATTCCTATTTCAATCTCGTAGGAAGTAAGGTAAGGTAAGTAAAGGTAAAAGAGGAGTTCTCTTTCTATCAATTAAATGGCTCATTGAGTGATCTTTTAAGTCCATAGTTACCTACCACGTTTTAGAGCCGTAAGTAGCACTTGGTCGAAGAATTTCGTTTTGGAATATACTGCGGGATATTGAATTAGAAGATATTGTGCTGTCCGGCACTACTTTACTGTTGACCTTTTTCTCAAAGTTAGATCCACCCAACTGGACTAGCTGTCTGTCTCCGGTACACATATTCGTCGACTTTGAGCTCCGATCTTGACTGGAGTCTGTATCACAAATTCTAGATATTTCATATGGTCTTCGTTGATCTTTGTTGTATCTTAAGCCCATCGCATTCAGGGGCTCTACAGACTGAATGAGTATATGCTCACGTTTTCCAAGGTTTCAGCCATAATTACTTAATTATATTATAGTCGGCGAACCAAACGTGGGTGGTATAACTGATATACTCACTAGCCCTTTCCAGACCAAAATCTTGAAAACATCTCCCAAAGCAACCAACAACAGTTTTGACACACTGGAATGGTATGGGTACTCCTCGCTGCAATGGTATGGGTTTCGTACACCGGTCTTGGAGACGAACTGGACCCTACAATATAAGTACCGGTAGTCTACTTCGCTTATTTGTTCTACTGGTTGTTAGTTACTTGTTCTTTGGATACATAGCCCACAAACTTGGAAGACCTGCAAAAGGTCCCAGGAAACCCATAGGCTACGGTGACTGCTTTCCATCAGGCGGGCCGTATGCTTGTTTGCCACCGACATGGTATAAAAAAAAAACCCAGCCCCATGCACTGGACAGACCGGATCCGCACCACACTCAACATTCAGGTCGCTGAAATGCTCCACGCTGCCAAAGATCGGGGCCGTTGACGGAAGATCGTAAAAGAGAAATTGATGACTTGATAATCACGACCCCTGGCATCGTGGTATCGGCGTAAGGAGTAAAAGTCTACTTGGTACCTCTGGAAATAGTGTATAGTATTTGTTTGTGAATAAGGGGGTAATCCCTTATTCATAAACGTCTCGATCGATTCAAATACTTCATCGGCCACGAACGTTAACCAGACGGGCAAGTTATACCTCTCGGTCTTCTGTATAACCTGACGTTGCTTGTGCAAAAACCGAAACTGGCTTGTTCGGGAGGCTGGATGTCGTCGAGCTTAAGTATCTACGTGTAATGAGTGATGACACTCGATAGGCTGATATTTTATTTCCTGTATAAGACATAATAAGCATAAGCATTATTTAAATCATCATCATCAGCCTATGTTAGTCCACTGCTGGAAGTAGGCCTCTCCTATTAACTATGCGTATAGACGCATTAGTAGGTAAATGCCCATAATCGCCACGCTGGGCAAGCGGATTGGCGATCGCAGTAATGTGTCCAGTGTCCACTATGATGACGCTGCTGCCCATCATCAATCTTATTCATCATTATCATTATGTAAATACGTAAAGCAAATAGCTTAGTATTTAGTAATTAACCCATAAGAAATAAGTCTGTAATTCAGTCAAGGCCACGCCGATTTCACGCCGACCATTAGTCGGCGGCGGCGGCGTGGCGAAAAAGGTCGGCGGCGGCGTGACGCCGGCGCGGCGCACACGTCTAGTCATACTTAGGGGGTTCGGTCAATTTTTCTGTAGTACGAGTATAATACATGTCATTTCTTACAATTTATAGATAGGTACTCGTAATTATAAATATTATGTACTTATACCACCAACTTATTAAGATAAAGGCTTGATGACACAAATCATTATAAATCAAACCTACCTTCTTTATTGTCATTTATCAAAAGAGAGGGTAGGTAAAAAAGTATCGAATCGATACAATCAAATCGATTAATGTATTATGTCACAAAAATGTTGATCGGTTAGTCGCTTGGCACACTGATAAATAGGCTGTTAACCGTAAATTTGTGTCATGTCCGGACATGGCACAATATTGTAATCACTATTTATTGCGGTTTGAGGATATGGCACAAAAATATATGTTTTTTTTATATATAAAATAAGAATTTTCAAAAATCGATTACTGTTATAAACTACCAAAAAAATATGCTATCAAGAACCATTAAAAACCGATTTTGCTTGAAAATGGATATGGCACAATTGCATTCTCACCCGACGTTTTGTATGTTGATATTGAAATTCATTACCGTGCGTGATGCATTGAAGGGGGGGTGACTTGTCAACTAAAATTCAAGACAGTTTTTGAAATGAAATTTACTATTTAGTATGGCGTGTGACTTCCATGTTTTATTTAAGCCAGGCGTCCACATGTTCGTATCGTACGCATCGCATCGCATTTCTTCCACTGATATTACCGTGATGGATTGAAGGGGGGTGACACTTGTCAACTAAAATTTAGGACCGTTTTTGAAAGGAAATTTACTATTTATGGCGTGCGACTTCCATGTTTCATTTAAGCCAGGCGTTCACATGTTTGCATTGTACGCATCGCATCGCATTTCTACGATGCGATACGTACAGTGCGGAACAGTGGACGCACTTGTATGACTTTCTATACAAAGAATACTAAATGCGATGCGTTGGATTACATACGGTACTGAAACGTGGCCGCTTACTATGGGTCTCATAAGAAGGCTCAAGTCTTATGAGAAGGCAAAGTCACCCAAAGGGCAATGGAGAGGGCTATGCTAGGAGTCTCTCTGCGTGATCGGATTAAAAATGAGACCATCCGCAGCAGAACCAAAGTAACCGAAATAGCTCTCCGAATCGCTAAACTGAAGTGGCAGTGGGCGGGGCACATTGCGCGTAGAACCGATGGCCGTTGGGGCGGGAAGGTTCTTGAGTGGCGGCCACGCACCGGAAGGCGTAGCGTGGGTAGGCCCCCACAAGGTGGACCGATGACCTGGTGAAGGTCGCAGGAGTCCGCTGGATGCGGGTGGCGCAGGACCGGTCATTGTGGCAATCTTTGGGGGAGGCCTATGTTCAGCAGTGGACGTCTTTCGGCTGATATGATGATGATGATGATGCGTTGGATGCGTACGATTCGGGTCTGTGGACGCCTAGCTTTATTCGTAGACGCGCGTTTACTTTCTATTCGGCTCGCTCGCGCCAACATGCAAGTATGAGCGGGATGGATAGAAAGAAAGGCGCGTTATAACGTAGCGGTAGCTCATGGTAGGGCTCCTGTCCCTAACATTTACGGCCGCGGTCAAAGTAGCTGTGCTTATAATAAGTTACCTAACTTTTATAAGGCTATAAAGTTGTTAGACTTTCAATTTCGAAATGCAAATTGAAAAAGCGGGTTTGTTCAGTAAATGCTCTCGCTTGAGGCATCATTTTACAAAACGAATAAAATAAATGTTAAAATAAGTATTGAAATACCTTGTTTTAGTGTTATTAAATGGGCACCAAATTCAGAAAGGGTCAAGGAATGTCAATCGTCGAATCCGATTCGGTTGGGCAGCGTTCGGTAAAGTTACAACACCTCTTTCCCGGATTTCGCTTAACGGGACACTATGTCACTACCACGCCGTGTATAATAGCAATGTCAAATTTTAAATTTAACCTTACACAAATAAACTAAACATTCTTCGAACTTCAAACATTTCTTAAATTCACGAACAAAAAATACTTAAACAATGTACTATATTATTTATTTCAATAATTTTCTGATGAAACTGACAAATACAGTTATGTTATTATGTTTTATAAGTACTGTGTCCTATTTCACCATAATTACAAGTCTGACAATTGTAAAATATCACTGTTACTGACGTCACAGGCCTCCGTAGGCTACGGCTACCGCTTACTACCGGACGGTCCATGTGCTTGTTTGCCACCAACATAAAATTATTTCTAACAACGTTATTATATCGTCAATAAACTGCTTTTTATTTTCCGAAACCCGTGACAATTGTCGCAAGGTTTAGTACAATTTACATTAAATCTTGACATGAGGTTCGGCATGTATCGGCATTTCGCTACAATTGTCGTATTTTTTGTGACAATTGTAATTTTGCTTCGCAAAAAGTAGTTAATTACTGCTAATTTGTAAAAGTTCCTGTACTACATTTTATGTTGGTGGCAAACAAACGCACGGACCTTCCGATGGTAACCGGTAAATGTAGCCTATAGACGTCCCGATTGGAGAAACAGTAAATTTACAATTGTAGCACTTGTCAAGGTGGTGAAATTGGGGCCTGGTGTCAATAAAATATCCGTGAACTAACGAGGCCAATAAGTTGTTAGTGATTTATGGTTATTTATCATCTAGATAAATACACTATGTATGCAGCCGCTACGTCATAATATGACGTCTTATGTCTGTCATCGGCACCAAAGTTCCGCTGCCTAATTATAGTCCAAACACTTACACCCTGCGTAGGATCCTATGCTGTTTTTCTTTTCTTCGTAGTATCAAAAACATAAATCCTACAAAGTCTAGACACGAAAGAACCGTCTCATTTGGCGACGTGAACAAATTCAATCCCTTTAGTGCGGAATCTAATTCGGCCGAAAGGAGATTGTGGTCAGTTTGTCTATGGACGTTCTGTTTAGACAACTCGATTGAGGTTCCCTTTTGTGTTAGTTTCACAAACAATTTTAAATCAATTTGGTCTAGTTAGACCATAGACTAATAGAATATTTCCAGACGCAAGATATAGTAAAGACAAAACTACATGACAGAATCCTTGCAATGGTTTGCAAACTTACTTGATCGGGTTATGTTATTAGCGCACAAGGACAATAACGTAATAAAAAAGCACGCGTGCAATTTAATATCGTGTATTATGAGCCTAAAAGTGGTTCAATAATACCTACGTTACGAGCAAGTATGTTGAAAAATATGTTACGTGCATGAATGCAGTATAAATTATGTTTCAGTGTAATGTGTAGAATCTCATGGTCCGTAACATTTTTTTTTTTCAATTTTGCAAGTTATTTATTCTAAGAATTACATAAAGAATTGAAACCGGCGGCCATTT
This sequence comes from Thaumatotibia leucotreta, assembly GCA_025490895.1. Lineage (NCBI taxonomy): Eukaryota > Metazoa > Arthropoda > Insecta > Lepidoptera > Tortricidae > Thaumatotibia > Thaumatotibia leucotreta. Next base: position 18,750 of record JALPQI010000933.1, on the reverse strand, counting down.
CAAGGTCACATTGTATAGAGATGGGTAATCCGTAATATTCTATAAATCTATGATCTAGATTTAATTAAATATATTCAAGTCGATACCTATACATATAGGTACTATTAGGTACTTACCATTTTTCCGGTTAGTCATCTAGTAATGATACATTTTATGTAAGATTAACTTAAATATTATGATTAAATTACTTTCTTTCAATCCGATCTACCTATTACTGTAACGGCGTACAGACATTACACAATATGAAACTAAGACCTTAGCTTCTGTTATTTTAGGAACCCGCAAATACCTACCAAAAGCCTTAAAAGTGATATTTATTGCAATCACGCGTCCATTTGCTACAGACCCCACAAAATGCTGAGTACTTAGTAAAGTTAGTAAGCATGATTTGAATATTAAAAAGGCAACTTTAAAAATATCCGTAACTACGCTAATTTACATAAGTACTTAGCCTACTTTATCAAGACATATGGATATCATGTATTTGTTACAATACAATTATAAAATTGAATATCAAAAATGAAAACTATATGACCAAGGAGCAAATATTTGTGATAAGGTAATAAACACACAAATAAACGCCCTCGCCGGGATTCTAAATCGGAACCTACAGCTTTGTAGGCAGGGTCACTACTAACTTGGCTATAGAGGCTGACGAATTATAATAAATAGCTACTCTTATGCAACTACTCTGTGTTTTTTTCTATTTTTAAAAATTTGCTGAGTCTCCGATGAAAGCCATCAGATCTTTTATTTTTTTTTACTGTCTCCATTGCATAAAGCCAGCCGATCTAGTAAAATTGCATTTATGTACGTTATTTTTAAGCAAATAAACCCTGGAAACACTATTCCACTAATACATTATTAGACTTACTGATAGCTATCCCCTCTAGAAAACAAGTCATTATGTATTTAGTTCGGGAAAAACAAACATAAAAAAAATCTGCGAAATTAAAACAGGCTTAGCACTTGTGACCCCGAATTACTTCTAATTCTGTCTTTCATTACATTTTCCTCGAAATCTGCTCAACCCTAAATACTCATTCTAATTATTTTGCTAGAAATGACATTACCGGAAACGAGAAATCGTGGGTTGTTGGTTTTTCCGTAACACGAGAAAATAAGATCAAATACGTCAATTTACGGCGTGTAATTTCCGCCAAAATTGTCCTCTGAAAATACAAATACAACCAGGGGAATAATTATAGACACCTACACTTTTACCTCACATTAAGGGCACAACCCCATCTGGTGACGTTCAATCGTATAAAACCGATCAAAAAAGTTAATTAAAGCACTTACTTACTTGAATGTCATAACAACCGTGAATGTGTATTTAACAAGTGCCTTAAAAAGAGAAATTTACGCACGCAAAGCGTGCGCAAAGTTTACTTTTCCGCGCTAGTTAGGAAAAAATATATGTTTCACCACACTGCTCGTAAACACGCTGTTTGTCCTTCAATTTCAGAGCGCAAAACTGCGTTTTAATCTCTAGAGGTTAAAGTAATTTTTTTTTTATCTTCGGGATAGACTAAAGCAATAACTTGTACGGCCTGTGAGTGAAATAAGCGTTTTGACGTTTGAACTAGACAGTACGTTCGAAAACTCAATAGTTTCAAACAGATTCATACACATGAACCTTTCATAATATTATATTCAATATGCTAAAATCCAAATTAAATACCACATTTTGTTGTAAAAGGCTTTTAATTAAAAGTTCTAAAAATACGACAAATAAAAAACAATAGGAAAATGAAAGTGTTGACACTATGCTAATTTCAGAACGCATCCGAATTTTTTTTTCTTTTAAAATTTAAACGAGTCCGGTCGTGTTTTGTTTTCTTTAATTGGTGATATCTTAGTTTAACATACTTAAGTGGCTTTGGGGTAATTGCCAGATGCGAAAGTGGGATAATTGCGAAAATCACAGAAAAATCGCCAATAACTACATGAGTGAGTCTCATTTTGGAATTATCCTGAATTTTTAAGCATTGCCACGCCAAGATAAGTATTTCATTTATTTCATTTATTTACTAAATTGCACTCATGGACAATTTGAGGTTATTGTTTTATTATTTATGGATTTGTTTATTTTTTGGAAGTTAAGGACTTGCAAATAAATACCTTCTAATTTGTTATGTTTGAGTTTTATTTCGCATGTTTCCTCGCTTTAGTGTGGTGAAAAATGTTGTGAAAACTCTCATGCCTTAAAACCCTCGCAACGCTCAAGATTCCATTTTATGAACCAAATTCTGGAATCTTTCGCTTGCTCAGGTTTCAATGTTTGCACGAGAGTTAAACAATCACTTTGCTCCCTAGTAAAACAAATAACTATTATGAGTGAATTGAGCTGATTTCTAACATGATCAATATTTTTACGAGAATATTAAGTTACTTAACCCAATGTTTTTATACTTCCGATTGCTCACTCCCTGATGACGTCACGTAAGAATGTGTCCCAGTTTAATGCCGAAATCGGCTATCATTAATTTACATAAGTGTCTAACAGTTACGATATGTATGAATAAAACGACTGAAATCTATTGGAAAACTTAACCGCTTATCACCTTTTGCACGATTAATATTATTATGCTAAACAGAATTTTACAAACAATAGTCATACATTCGTGACTTGATAATCTAATTTCTGCTTTCGTAATGCGGGCATTATCTCTTTAAAGCCGCATACAATGTTTTTTGTGCATGTAGCTTTACTAATCTTAGATTACAAGTCACAAGCATGGGGGTTGACTGGTTTGGAACAAAGGTTCCGTAGGTATTATGTAAAGTACAATGCATTTTGATGCCGTTTTTGTTTATATCCTTTGTTGTGAAAAACTGCTTACATTTAATACAAAAACAGTTCTTTGTATTGTATTCTGGGCATTCTCCCGCAACTCGACATCAAACGTGCCCATTTTGCGTGATCGCAGCACTGGCCTATTTAGTAAGGTACACCCGGCTAAGATCGGATCTAATGTAAGATCGGATGACCGCAATAACTACTAAAATAGTAGTATTTTTTCCTCACTGGCAATATTATGCATGACGACATTTCACCCCGCCCCGCTCGCTAGTATACAGCAACCGCTCAGCCGCATCAGTCGTGAGCTATGAAAGTTAAAAAAAAGTCAATTTTTTCGAGAATTTCGGAGATCCGATCTTAAACAGGAAGCTTCTTCACCTTACTTTAGAGTTGAAATTAAATACTAGTCCGATCTTAGCCAAGAAGGTTTTCGGTGCGGTGTGTCTTGAAAAAAAAATTGTGCAAGTTTGAGTGTCGATTACTCCTAAGCTATTCAGTTGAGCGGCATTAAGTAAATTTATATTGAACATTGATTTCTTTTTTATCACGTTTATCACATATCTGCAGGTAAATAAAAGTTAGTAAGAATAAATTTATGATTTTTTTTGTGACATCCTTTCAACTCACCGAAAAATAGTCCGATCTTATCCGAGTGTACTTTACTTGTTGGGGACTTCACATACACCTTTGAATTTCATCGCAGATGTATGCAGGTTTCCTCGCTATGTTTTCCATCATCGTAAAGTACTTGTGAATATCAAATCATATTTCGTACGTTTCGAAACACATTGGATTGAATTCCGAATAAATTTACCAACATGCAAAAATAAATCTGTCATTGGCGCCATCATAACCCGCTGAACCCTAAAAATATTAGTATGTTAATCCGTTAAACTGTTTATCACGTGTTAAAAGTTTTGATCGTTATCGCTAGTAATCCTTCATCTAGACAAACATATTAAGTGGTTGTCGAATAAGGCTACTGTGCCTGTTTTTTATGTATCTACACTTGTTTTTAATGTTGACACCACATTAAGGAACTAGGCCAGCAGCGTTGGGACCACGCAAAATAGGCACGTTTGATGTCGAGTTGCGGAAAAAATGACCAGAATATAACAACAACAACAACTTGTGGTGTTACCCCATTTGTCGACGTTCAATCGGCTTATTAAACCGGTTGAAAAAGAGCATTAAAGCTTTTATACAGGGTGTTTTATAAATTTCCGTTAAATTTAACAGGTTACTTGGGACATTAATGTAAGTTGCCTGGTATATCGGCTTTTCGTAAAAAAAAAATATTTCTTTTATGTTCATAATAATTGTAATGGTTTAGACAAGTTGCCAATCGCTAACGCTTAATCGTCACTCGTAAACGAAAGACAGCTAACTGTCTTTGTCACACTAATATGAAAGAGTGACAGAGAGGTACAACTACGATACGCTACTAAGCGTTAGCGATTGGCAACTTGGCTAAGCATCCTGGTCTCGGGAACATGTGAATTCACAGAATGCGTTCTTTGCTTTGTACCGTGTCAAAGAGTCAGGTCGTCACAGAAAGGCTTTAAAAGCTTTTCAGACGTTTCCCGAGTCTAATTTCTTAAGACTTCTAAGAACAACATTGTTCATAATTAATTAGTATACAAAGACTGCTTGCTGGCTCCTATTTCACCATCATCATATCAGCCGAAAGACGTCCACTGCTGAACATAGGCCTCCCCCAAAGATTGCCACATAGTTGGGTCAAATTTTTTTTCGTTCTCTTATTTTGTGTCCCTAAAAAACGTGACGCAGTGGTGATTTTTGTATGAGGTGATCTTTTGTTTTCAATTTCTGATGTATGGTTTAATAAAATCTAGCATGATAAAGAAATACAAGTGCACCGGATTTTTTATGTACTGAGTCGAAACAGCAACTAAAAGCGTGACAGAGTATGAAACAAGACAACGAAAAGAATTTTGACCCAGTTACAGGTGTGACAATTGTATAATATCTCTGTTACTGATGTCGCAGGCCTCATATCAGTCTTTCGGCTGATAATGATGATTGTGATGATGAGAATAGGGATGAGAAAGGAATGAGTACCTACCTAAGTACCTCATCATCATCATCATCATATCAGCCGAAAGACGTCCACTGCTGAACATAGGCCTCCCCCAAAGATTGCCACAATGATCGGTCCTGCGCCACCCGCATCCAGCGGACTCCTGCGACTACCGGTCCGCCGGTACCGCCTTCCGGTACGTGGCCGCCACTCAAGAACCTTCCCGCCCCAACGGCCATCGGTTCTATGCGCAATGTGCCCCGCCCACTGCCACTTCAGTTTAGCGATTCGGAGAGCTATTTCGGTTACTTTGGTTCTGCTGCGGATGGTCTCATTTTTAATCCGATCACGCAGAGAGACTCCTAGCATAGCCCTCTCCATAGCCCTTTGGGTGACTTTGAGCCTTCTTATGAGGCCCATTGTAAGCGGCCACCTAAGTACCTACGAATATTTATGTATCATTATTAATGTTGTTTGTAACTATGCGTATATTTTTGTGTAAATACCTACACAGTAGGCATATGATGGTACCGCGTCTAATCATTTGTCGGCGTTGCCGTCACGTTCTAACAAGTATGCAAGTACGAACGTGACGGGTAGCACGATAATTGGATGAAACGGGACCATCATAAGCCACCTGGATGCTTAGCCAAGTTGCCAATCGCTAGCGCTTGGTAGCGTATCGTAGTTTTCCCTCTCTGTCACTCTTGCATATTAGTGCGACAAAGACAGTTAGCTGCCTTTAGCTTACGACTGACGTTTAAGCACTAGCGATTGGCAACTTGGCTAAGCACCCTGGTGGTGGAAGTTCCGCTGACCATTCCTTGATAGAAGATTGATGATGGGCAGCAGCGTCATCATAGTGGACACATTACTGCGATCACCAATGCGCTTGCCCAGCCTGGCAATTAAGGGTATTTACCTCCTAATGCGCATAGTTAATAGAAGAGGCCTACGTCCAGCAGTGGACTGAGAGAGCTGATGATGTATGTATGTATGTACACTGATACAAGATTCTTAAGTTATTTTTATCAAGATATTAATAAGTAAATGGTACTACATTTGTTTCATGTAATTAATTTATTATTGTTACTTCAGAGGCAGACTTATTTCGACATGAGATTACAGAAAACTAGTTTTTACATACATACTCAAAAACATACAGAATAAAACATATACAATTATTAATAACCAATCAGGCCACGGGATCATGAATATTTTCACTGATATATTGATTTAAACTTTCACGATTATCACTCATATTTTACAGACAAACGGGTCTTAATCGCAGACTCAAGTCTGCCTGCGACCACGGGTGTAACGTCATGCCCGAAACGTCAGGATATAATTAAACGTAAGTTTACGCGATTAAGACCCGTTTGTCTGTAAAATATTTTCACTGAGATGTTACTTTTATAACAATCAACTTTTTAATTTTTTTTTGCATTAAAGACAGAATGTAAATTTGGACAACGATGGACTAGGAGCCAACTATGATATAATTGACTACACTGTACAAGACCCAGCGCAAGACCAATAATATAGACAATCAGAATCACGGCTACATTTTACGTATTCAAAACTCTGGGAATGAGATTTAGTAGTGTAACACCATCCAATAACTACAAAGCTGGCACAACGAGTGTAGCAGTATCCCTTGTAACATCCACAAGTTTCCAGAGAACCACAATTCCAAATCTGCCTAGTGTGTCTCACATGATCGCCAATGTCGGTATCATTAGATGTTCCATTTAAATGTGGATATGCCGTTGCGAGGGCAATCAACATCAAAAGTATTATGATTTTCATCTTGTTCTTTACACCGTGTCGTCGTCGGTCTTAAAGATCTGTAGAGAGAAATAATAATTTAATTAGTCAGCTCTTACAGTCAAGTGCAAAAATAAGTATCGAAAGAATCCGTTCATAAATATGTTACGACGTTCTTATTACAAAGAATTAGAGTGCACTGGGACATATTTTTGAACATTTTTGTATACCCCTTATTTTTTCTTCGACTGTACATAACATTTCGTCCTGATAGAGACCTTTTTAAGTTAACAACTTAAAAGGCTGTTTTTTTAGTTTTAGTTCGGTAAAATCTATTGTGTTTTACAACTAACTAAAAAAGTTACTCTTAGTAACATAAAATAAACTGTTAAACTAGTTTTAAACGCAAATGGAACAAAAGTACAATAATATTACATATATAATTATGCAATGATGTAATATTTTGGCTGCCTGATCCTAATGTACTTTGGCAATGAGTGACGAGACCACAAAGTTGGCTACGTAAAGTTTTCCAAAAAAATGGCAATTTTACAATACAGGGTGCTTCCTGACTCTCTAACCTCGCACACGCCATATACACACAAACACATCTTATAAATAAGTCATCCTGAACAACTTTGAGTATGGAAGCAATGCCGAAATCGCGAAGACATAAATGACATACCTACGCATACAAAATGTCGTGATCACATAACCAATTTAAAATATACGGTGTGTGGTGCATCTAATATTACTTATTAGTGACTGAGGAATTTAAACACTGTGTATTAGATTTCTTTGAAAGGGACGATAATGCAGTACTACCATTTTAGGTAAATTAATTTTTACTCTTTCTTGCAAGACTGTCACTTGTATTTACAATCCCGTACCGTGTTTGGAAACTGGCAAAGGAATCCAAAAACTTGGAATAATTTTATGTGTCATACAGGGTGTAAGTATTATACGGGCGAACCTCTTAAGGGGTCTTAGTTTACGACATAATAAGTACATTCAAATTTTCGGCGCGCAATGTAGAGCAACATACGGGAGTTAAACACTCGTTGACAGCTAATTTCAAAAGCAAATGACATAACTGCCATATCAACAATAACAAATGTTCGTACCTACATTGCTGCTCCGATGATCTTAAAATAATTCTGTGGGGTCATAATTAAGAGTAACTTTAAAAAAACCTTGTAATCCAATATTACACTAATGAATCCCATGCCTGGTTTAATTGATCGCCCGTATTAGATTTACACACTGTACAAGTAGGTATCAAAATACTTAAGTTGATAGAAAATTGTAAATAGATAATTATTAAAATAGCCGTTGTAGTAGTAGTAGTAATTATAATTTAAAATGTGTACTTACATGTATTAACGAGCTGGGATCACACAGCACAACAGAGCACAGCCCTAGTTTGTATGTTTGTGTGTCCGAGTAATTTTGTCTAGCATTTTATAGCCCCAAGCATGATTCAATATAATTATCCTCTACATTCCCGAATCTTGAATGACGTCCAATGATTTACCTTTTTACTCATTGTTTGTGGGGAAGACCAAAACCTACTTTGATTTAGGTAAACATTTGTTTATCGCTCCCAACAAGCTGACGACATTCAAATAGGTAAACGGTAACATGGTATTCGTAAATATAAATAAAAATATTGTGTTGATTATTGAGACTGTGGTGTCGTAAGAGTCGATTAAGGGATTGAAGTGTCACTGACCATTATTTGATAAAAGATTGATGATGGGCAGCAGCGTCATCATAGTGGCATATGCCACTAATTTCTTTAATTTATGCCCGCACATAGAGCGAGCGGTGGAACACCCCGGGGGTTTATATAACCACCCGGTTGCTCCCGGGCCGGGTGGTATCCGTGGTATCGATTACGGATTCCCCTGGGTTAACAAAAAAATCAACGGATTTCGACGAATCACAGTTTGTGTAACGAACGAATTTCATAGAGTGGAGGATAGAATGAGCGAATGCTCGTTTGGTCTATATGCACCTTTAGATGACCAATAGGCTTATGAAGTTATGATGGTCCTGTATTTAATCGTATATCGTCGTTGCTGTCACCTTCAGACAAGTATGCAAGTGCAAAAGTGACGCGTAGCATGATAAACGGCAAAACGAAACGACCACCAAACAGGTTGCTTGTGGTGGTTCCGTTTTGGCACAAATAAATTTCTAACAATACTGAGCAGAAGTAAGAAATTAAAGGTGTTAAAGAAATACTTCCTCTCGTATTACAAGCAACAAGCTTTTGAGGGTCGGCACAAACCTACTTTTTAATTTAGTAGGCTGTTTAAATAATAATGCCACGTGAAAATGATTTAAAGTAGTCTTTATTAGCTTATGCATTCATGATAGTAATGGTAAGTATTTTTATTCAACACTAATGATATTATAGGTACTAAATGTTTGCTTATGAAGCAAACTCTTGGTCAATGGGTACCGGTTAGGTAGATTTTTTCATAGAAAATAAAGCAAACACGTAAATTAACTTACATTATTTTTCAAAACATTTATAGTATAGGTAGAATAATTATTTTCGTTTAAATCAGATTGTATTGGCTTTTCCCGGAATTAATCATGGAATCCTAACAAGATTTATAATTTTCATAAGATTGGTTTGTAGACAGTAAAAAGTAGAACGTTTCAAAAAACCACCGAAAATTTATGGAAACGCTGTTTTTTATCATGACTTGTTATATTTATATCAACGGAATGGGATTGGGTGAAAATATCAGGGTGATTTCAATACAATCTGATGTTAAATACGGTTCCACTTCTACTATATATATTTAAAGGGATATATTTGAAATCAGCATTTATCCAGTATTTTCTATGAAACATATATTCACCTGATCCGTATTCATTGGCCACGTGTGTATTTTACTTTATACACACCCGTAACCAACTAACCATAAAAATTCAGGCTTACTACAGCGAACTAAAACACTTTTGGATTTTCGAAGTTCTCGGTAGGGTCTCAGAATTGACACCGTTAATAAGGGATTATATGTGCTTAAATGAATATAGACTAGTACAGCAAAACGTAGACTAGGCGACGGCTGTAATTTAAATATCTACACTGTACAAGACCCGGCGCATCTCCAATAACGGTCACATTGAGAATCTTCGGTACATCTTACGTAATCGAAGCTTTGCGAATAAGTTTTAGTTGTGTAACACCATCCAAGAACAATGAAGCTAGCACAACGAGCGTAGCAATAGCCCTTGTAGCATCCGCAGCTTGGAGAACGACCACAGTCAGTAGTCGCTCTGACATGTCTACTAGCACCAATTTCATCGGTAACAGAGGATGTCTCATTAAACGGTGGGAAGCCAGATGCGATAGCAATCATTGCGAGAAGTATGATGAGCTTCATCTTTCCGGGCCTCTTTTGTTTGGATTCAAGTCTATGGCATCTAGAAAGAGAAATTGCGAGTTAACAAAAAAGTTGCGTTTAAACTAGACTAGCCAAGATGCCATTTATCACAGAATGACATCTTCGTTAAGCGTGCTGGTGAGCCACTGAGTGCGTTTCCTTTTTTGTTAATATTTGTTTTGTATTGTACGTTTTGATACCGCTAAAATGATGAACTTTAAAAAACAAGGTCGAGAAGTGGAAATTTTTGGTAGGTTTTTCCCCAGTGTAAGAGAAAACATAAATAAGTCTCAATCAAACAAATAGAGAAATGTACAAATTGTAACAAAAAACATTGGTAATCCATTTAAGAGTAATATGAATAGACATTGCCATTCATAAAGAAATAATTGAAAGAAAAATATGAAGATTTTTTTTTATTGTTGTTTGTCCGTCATATCCTCCATAAAAAAATATTTATCAAAGTAAATCACAATTTTTTTGGTAATATCTGTATAGTATATGTACTTACATGCTGTACTGTCAAGTTCAGAGTGATTTGTGCGATCGATTTTATTTGCAAACTATTTTATACCCGTCTCCGTGACTGGGTTTCCTGTCGTCATCACGAAAGATTGCTAATATGTACCTACTGTAGGCTAAAGTATATTGACGATATTATCCTCGGACAATATGTTCCGAAATATACCTATTGATATTTTTCGGCGTGATTGGACTCATTGGTTTACCTATTTTTAATATGTTATCAGGAAATACCCAACCTCCGCCGCCGCGTAGTGACGGCTGTAAGAATACATTTGTCACCATCCCAATTATTCCCGTGGTTATCGTGAGTCTACTAAGGAATTGAGGTGTTATTACACTGAACATTCGATTATGAAGATTGACGATAGGCAGTGGCATCATCATACTAGAGTGGACACACTACTGCAATCGCCTACCTGCTTGCCCAGCCTGGCGATTATGGGCATTCCTCCTGATGCTAGACGCATTACGCGTAGATTCATGGTCACGTTTGTCGTAGGCCCCTGACTATGTAGGAAACATATGCCTTAACCTAGCCCTTGGCGGCCACCGACCCCGCGGCAGACCAAAGAAGCGATGGGGCTAATAGATGTGTAAAGACTGACATGAGTGAATGTGTGATTGTGAATGGACGGCCAGTAGAAGATGCCCAGGATTGCGCAAAGTGCAGGAAATGTAGCAGGAAATCGAAGCCTGTCAAAGACCGGGATAACGCTAGAAGAAGAAGAAGAGATTAGGAGAGGCCTATGTCTAGCAATGGACTGAGATAGGCTGATGATGGATTACCCAACATCTGCTTTGATTTACCGTTAGCTAAAAATTTTATTTTTATTATGATACCTATAGCTGATGAGCTGTTTGCGTAATACCGTGAATGGTACAGCACGAACTGTAGGTACCATATGTTTAGCTAACTGTAACTGTACATTGCCTAACCAAAGCACACGTAGGGTATTTCCTGAAAGACTAATCAAGGTAAACCAATGAGTCCATTCACGTTTAAAAATATAAAATGGTACATTTTAACACGTATTTTCCGAGGCACGAGGAATTGTTAACATACTTTTAGCCTATCGTAGGTACCTACATTACCTAATATCGCTCATCTTTGGTGACTAACCGGAAACGGAACCACGAGGCGGGTATAAAATAGCATGCAAAACAAAAATCGGTCACAAAATTTACATTGTAGCAGCTAGCTCACACTCCTGGTGTGGCTTGGTCTTCTAGATAGTACAGCGTGTAAGTTTATTTCTAACTATACAGTACTTGAAAAAATAGAGGGGTTTCCTTTATAATTATATTCTATATGTGCATATAATATTTATAAATTATATACTAATTAAGAAAACGCAAAAGAAACAATTCATAAAATTAAAAATGGAAATATTTCCAAATTAAGCACATTCACATTAAGGTGCATGCAGACCAAAAGAGCATTCGCTGTTCTAACCAGGGGGTTATACCAGTAGTATAGGGATACTCTACGAAATTTTCGTTGATTTCGTAGAGTGGGTGATAGAACATCGAATGCTCTTTTAGTCTGCATGCACCTTTAGAATATATTATGTTACACAATATGAATTTACACGAATTACCTCTATTTTTGTCACACTTTGTGTGAAACATATTGGTTTTAATTGTTGTTTCCCACTTTTTAACTGACATTGGATTTTTTTTCTGAAATTCTCATTCGAGTTTTTGCATGGCAAACATTTTCCTTCACTTTTGCTTCATAATTTGGAATCCCTACGACTGCGCTACGGAAGCAGTGAGAAACGGAAGTGCTGCTATCAATTTTATTTAAGCCTAATTTCTAGGTCTCTACCTAGAAATTAGGTGATATCAGACGGTTCACTCGGATGAATGTTCACTCGCGTGAATGCTTCATTTTTGTTTCATTCCATGTTCACACAGCAAAGCTGGAATGACATAGAAATGAACATTCACGCCGCATTTGTCAATATGGCGTCCAATGAAGTCGTGTCTCGAGGAATAAGTTTAGTTTGTGATAATTTAATTAAGGAGTTGACAAAAAAGAAACAAAAAAAAACGTCGCAGATGGTGTGTGGGACCATGGATTGCCAGACGAAATTTATTAGGAGCTTCAAACACATTGCTGACAGAACTGGCCGATGAAGATCCTGAATCCTATTACAATCATCTGCGAATAGACTAGAGTAAATTTGAAGATGATACTTTTAAAAACGAATTGAACGGTAGACGATAGATTTAAACGCTCGAGTAGCAACGGTCGGCCGAATAGATTGAACAGTTCATTCTGTGTTCAGACGAAATGAACTGTTCATTTTCCGTTCATTCGGAGTGCGAGTGAAAGATGCCGAATGAAAATATCCAACATTGTTGGATCGGTTCACTAATGAATTCATTCGGCACTTTTTTTTCACTCCGTGGTCAGACGTGTCATTTTAAGTGAAAGATGCCGAATGAAACGAAAAATGAACCGTCTGATATCACCTTAAAAGATACTTGCCAACTCGTGGTACTTCTAAAGTTGTCTCACCTCAAACGCTAAGTTTTTGTAATAATATAATGTTTTCTTTTCATAGATGCCACATACTTGAAAGAATAAAAATCCAGACAAAAAGAAGCCGGCAAGATGAAACTCATCATACTCTTCGGAATTATTGACATCGCCTCTGGTTTTCCCTTCAATGAAACTTCCTCCGTTGCCGATGATATTGCTACTGGTAACGTGAGACACGTCAGAGCAATTGCTGACTGTTCGTCTTCTAGAAGCTGCGGATGCTACAAGGGCTATTGTTGGTCTCCTTGTACTAGCTTCTTATTTAATGGGTCATGGTGTTATACAACTAAAACCTACTCGCAAAGCTTTGATTACGTGAGATGTACTGAAGATTCTCAATGTGGCCGTAATTGGAGTTGCGCCGGGTCTTGTACAGTGTAGTCATTTAAATTACAGCTGCCTAGCTTTTGGTGTTCCAGTCTATATTCATTTACATATCTTCTGTCCGTCATATTAACTGTTTTTGAATTCTGAATTACTTAGCTTAGATTGTTACGGATGTGAATAAATACTAGGTTATAAATCAAAATAATTAATTAAAAAAAATATAGTAAATATTCAAATGGAGGACAGATGGCGCTCGCGTCACATAAACATTGGCTCTGCGACTTACCTATCTTTAAAAATAGTTAAAATAGTTTTTTTAAGTGCCGCTTACGTTCAAATGTTAAGGCACAGTGTGATAATCCAGTGACATTGTTATCTTTGCTTTACGTGAACGATACCTGTAGAAATGGGACACTTTACTAACGTGCGACCTACTTCTAATAAAAGTATACGAGTGTCGAAAATTTTTGTGAAGTGAAAATATAGTCCCACAATGTCGTAACAGATGTGCTTACCATAGAAAAAATCAACTACGAAAGACTCTGGTTGTCACGGGATTCGAACCCGCTTCCTCTGGATTGCCGGTCCAACGTGCTTCCAATTACACCAGACGACCTTCCGTCGATCACAGCGAACTTTTCCAATGGTATTGTGAATCTAATCACTAGCGACATCTGTACGTAATGTTTCGAAGGTACTACAACCTTAAGCCACACTCCTAAGACGTATGCATCACATAATCGTCTGCAAGCTCGGCAACTCTACGCTGCGTTGAATTTGCTAGAGAGGGCGCTGTAATCAATACAAGATTAGAAAACATCAATTTATTTTTATAATGAAACAAATTGATATTGAAGTTACTTTTTTACAATGCGGATAATCCCACAAATCTAATAATGCGGATAATTTGTGGGATTATCCGCATTGTAAAAAAGTAACTTCAATATCAATTTGTTTCATTATAAAAATAAATTGATGTTTTCTAATCTTGTGAAAATATAGTGTTCGGCAATAACTAAATACAAACTGAAGTACACCTTAAAACATTTTCGTGTGTTAAATAAAGTTGTATGTGAACTGTGAACGTAAAGTTTTTGAAAAAGTGGGTAGAGCAAGATAATAAAACTTTTAAAGCTGTACCCGTATTCCGGACTTAAAGTTCAAGTGCCTATAACACTATAAGACTTTCGTCACATCGTCATAAGTAACCGTGGCCTAGGGGCACAGTGGCAGTTATACCAAGAGGTGTTTAAAATTGGTGCTGCGCGTTCGAATCCTGCCGACAGCGAATATTTTTTTTTTTTTCTTTTCTTTTTTGTTTTAAAAATAAATATGGCACCAGTAACATGTTATACATGTCAATCTTCTGCAAATACAAAAACAATTGTAAAATGTACACTATGTAAGAACATGTACCATTTTGATTGTGCTGGGTTGTCTGAAAAATTGTATTTACTTATGAAGAGTGAATCGAGAAAAAAGTGGAAATGTAAACTTTGCACCAACGGTACCCAGAAAAATACTGAAAAAGTTAGTACACCTACAGACCGAAAGATGTCTCCACCGGGCTTATCTGGTAATAACATACCTGATGTTACGTTCCCAACTCCAAGCAATGTTACTAAACGCAAAAAACAAATTATAAATATACCTACGCATAATTCGTTTGACTCGTTGTCTGACTCGGAGGATACAGACATGGAGCACTCTCCTCTCCCATCATCTTCACCTGCAAGTATGCTGAATAGAAGTTGTCCAGAAATAGCTGAGAGCTTACAATTACGATTGGAATCTATGGATGGCAAAATAGTATCGTTACAACAAAAACTGCTAAGTGCTGAGCGGGAGATTGAAAATTTACTTCTTGAGAACTCTACCTTAAAGAAAACTATAAATGAATATTCCAATAAAATCAATAAATTGACACACATTTGTGAAAAGACTCCCATAAAATCACCAAAAGGCAGGACAGGCAAATCACAACTCACTCCTCGCATTAGACAGCCCGTGGCTGATACAAATTTAAGCTATAGAGATATTCGTATTGATACCACTGATCCATCGTTAGCTAACCAACAGGACGGCATAGTAGAAGCACAGGGAACCCTAGACTTGAACTTAGATAAAACGTGTGTTAAAAATGCCAGTACAACGGAACTCCGGGTAGGTAACCAAAACCTTCAAAGCGAACCAAGCAGCTTCCCGGTGCGAGATAAAAAAGTATTATTACTAAGCTCGAACAAACGCAATGCGATATTAAGTTGTGCGCAGCACTCGCTTGGACACCAATCCGCAATCTGTCACTATTTAAAACCAGGGGCTGGAATTAAACGCCTCCTGGAAAACATAGATGCTAAATTACTGAATTACAGTAAACAAGATTATTGTGTCATTCTAATAGGAGAAGATGACTTCAAGGAATCCCAAAATTACCTACATTTGGTCAATCACATTAAGAAAAACTTGGAAAGAGTAAATCATACGAATATTATTCTGTGCTTACCGACTTTTAACTGTGGAAACTTTGCTACTGTGTTTAATTGGAGAATAGAATTGTTTAACAAATTATTGTATCGAGATATCCTAAAACATGAATACGCATTTATCGTGGACAGTAATCGAAATTTAATGTACGATAACTCCATGTTTCATAAATGGTCAGGATGTGTAAACAACACTGGCATGAAAGTTATATTTCGAGATATCGAAGAAATATTGACACAAATTGGTGATATGTTGCAAATTGATGATGTTGTCGACACGAATTCTTTACCTGCACTTAAACTACCACAAGAAGAAGAGATAGAAGATAATCCAATTGAAGCTGATAAGTTTTTTCGAGGTTAGTTCCAGCATTCTCTTCCAAAACATGCAAAGCGTTTGGAATAAGATCCATCTTCTTGAAGAATTAACGGATAAACTACATTTAGACATAGTTTGCATCTGTGAATCATGGTTGAATACAGAAAAAATCGAACTATTGAAGATTGGCGGCTACAGTGTATCCTCATCTTATTGTCGTGAGTCGCGCGAAGGAGGTGGTGTCCTTATATTAACTAAGAACACAGTAGTATGTTTTGAGCGGGCGGATGTGACTGCACAATCTATAGAAATGATTCTAGAGATATGTGCCATTGAAATACCAAAACTTAATCTTCTAATTATTAACATTTACTGGCCCAATAGTAAAAGGGAAACAGAAACATTTTATTCCCGTCTTAATGACATTTTGAAACTAATATATATTAAAGATAATTGTAAGAAGGTTATTATAGGAGGAGATTTCAATGTAGATTTTGCAAAAAATAGCAATGAGAGGTCTAGACTATCCGATCTAATGTCATCTTACAATTTTCATCAGAAGATAAAGGAACCTACACGAGTGACAGTGACAAGCTCTACATGCATCGATCTAGTGTTTACTAACTTTAACACCAACAATTGGGTCTTAAATGTTTGTGAATATGGCCTGTCGGATCATAGGGGCGTGTTGCTGTCCATGCCATCTTCTTTACCTAAACTTCATAACTTAATATCCTCTAGGAGAACTTTCAATGCTACGAATATAGAAAGGTTCCAATTAGAACTGCAGAATGTACATTGGGATCAGTTATTATCAGTTAACAATAGCATAAATGAAAATTACTATATATTTCAAAAGACACTAGTTCAAGCTTTAAATAAGTGCATTCCTAAGAAAACTAAAAAAATTAAATTAATACTTAAACACACATTTTTAACTCCGGGCCTAAGATTGTCGTGTCGTAATAAAAGACTGCTAAAACCAATAGTATCATCATCTAATAATGTTATTTTACGAACCTACTATAAAAAATATTGTAAGATACTAAAAAAATCTGTGAATGTGTCTAAAAAACTGGGTAACAAATATATATTTCGTAATTCGCTCAATAAAACGAAAGCCATGTGGCAAATAAATAAACAGAGAGACAAAGAAAAGTACAAGTAAAATAAAACGAAATATTCAAGTTAAAACGCTAGAAAATAGAACATTAACTGACCCGAGTGAAATTGCCAATTTTTTTAACAGATATTTCTCTTCGGTTGGAAACTCTGATGAGATTCATGTTTCTAATAACACGAATAAAAAAACCTTAACGGACTCACTTACCAAATCATTTTTTCTGAGCCCCGTCAAACCAAAAGAAATCCTTATGTCATTAAAAAGCCTTAGTAATAAAACTTCTTCAGGAATTGATGAGATTCCTCCTATTTTAATAAAAAAATGTGCCGAAATACTTACTATGCCTTACACCCAATTAATAAACCAGTCTTTCTCTGAGGGAGTGTTCCCGGACGCGTTAAAAATAGCTCTAGTAAAACCCATATTTAAAAAAGGAAAGAGTACTGATGTAGCTAACTATCGACCAATAGCTCTTCTACCAACTTCTGCGAAAATATTCGAAACTGCAATGATGAAACGTCTCTACACCTTCTATGAAAGGTTTAAAATTCTTCATGACGATCAAAATGGCTTCAGACAAAATCGTTCTACGACATTGGCTGTATATAAATATGTAAAACAAATAATAGACACTATTGATAATAAAAAATATGCGATAGGCCTTTTGCTCGATATGAGTAAGGCTTACGATAGAGTCAGTCATGAAACTTTGTTAATGAAACTACATAAAACGGGAATCAGGGGACTGCCCCACAAATGGTTCGAATCTTACTTAAGTAACCGCTCCCAATATGTAGAGATTGAAAGCACAGACTTTCAGACAGGTAAAAAACAGTATGTAAGGTCTGATAGAGTCCTTACTACTTGTTCTATCCCTCAAGGCAGCGTTTTGGGATGTTGTTTATTTCTTGTATACATCAATGATCTTCCAAAAATTTTAGATAACCATAGTATACTTTTCGCGGATGACATCTCTATAATCCTTCCGTGCTCTGATGTCCTTGAAGTAGAATATAAATTGAACATGACTTTGCAAACAATACTAAACTGGTTAGAAACACATAATCTTAAACTAAACCTAGAGAAAACGAAAATTATTCAATTCAAACCACTTCAGAAACAATCACTACCAATTCAGTATAGTTTTAATGATATAAGGATTGATTCAGTTACCTCAGCCACCCTACTGGGAGTAGAATTGGACACCCACCTGAACTGGAAATCGCATATCTGTAAATTATCCAATCAACTGTCATCTTTTATATACGCTTTCCAACACCTCAAACGCGTCACAGACTGATACGGCTCTCACAACCTACTACGCATATGCCTACTCCCGAATGTCTTATGGTCTAGTACTGTGGGGACAAAGTACTGATGTAGGAAAAATTTTTATTCTTCAAAAGA